>JAGFMF010011701.1:156037-195082 GCA_019455555.1 Galemys pyrenaicus | reverse complement strand
AGGATGGGAGTCAAGACTGAGAGACATGGGGGAGCCAGGGCCAGGCAGACAGCGAGCAAATGGATGTAGCCGAGAAGGCGTGGGGCGGGTGGGGTGGGGTGGGTCTCACCGTCAGTGGGCAGGAGTGGAGTCCACTTAGTGGTCCTGGAGCAGAGGACACTTGAAGAAGGAGAGGTCATTTGGCATGCAAATGGAAGATGGTTTTGGTGTGTTAACAGAAAGCAAGGGAGAGATTATCTGTCTTTGAAATGAAGGGCCAGATGTGATGGAGATGATATTGCTCTGTGAGAAAGAGGACCACTAAGATGGGAAGAAAAGCAGCAGGTGGGGAAGGCAATTTCTCCGTTTGATGGTAGAGAGGGTGGGTTGGGGAGGCTCAGGACTAGAGGTTGAGCAAATGGCAAAAGTGCTACAGTCAATGGAAAAAGATAGGAATATCAGAAAGATGGTCCCCCTAAGGGGTGAATCAGAAGAGGGAAAGAAGGATTGTGAATGAACGCGAAAGCTCACAGGTGATACTGGCTGGGTCAGGAGGCAGCCACAGCCTGGGTACCAGGGACATGAGCAGGGGTGGGTGCACAGTGCATGTGGATGCAGAACAGTGTGTGAGGTGACAATGGTATTAGTTTTAACTTGGGAGTGCTGAGGAGGGCATAGCAGAGAAGACTGCTGAGTCCAGCTGGACCATCACATATAGACAGTGAAAGAGTGGCTGGTGGTTCAGGCAGAATAGTTCTTTGCTATTTAGGCAGCAGAGCATAGCACAGGTGAGAAGGGGCCCAGAAGGCAGATAATGTAGCAGTGTGGGACAGCCGGGAGCTTGTGGCAGAGAGGTGGTCAGGGAGGTAGGATATGGTGCTGAGTGGGAAGCAGAGGGTGTCTGGAAGAGGTGAGTATGAGGAAAGAGGGAGGATGGGCTGAGCCAGGTTCAATCTACAACCACTGTGGAGAGAGACAGTGGCATCTTAGGCCACCCTAAGAAAGCGGTCCTAGAGGTATGAGTTAGTTTAGGGGAGTCCATGGGAAGAGAAGCACAGGGACATAAAGTGGGGAGCTAAGTTTGTATCTTGCAAGTGTTCAGGGTCAGCTTGTTAAAGATGGAACCAGAGAAAAGTCATTATGGTCTCATATTCCCTGTTTGGCAGGTTGCAGAATCCTAGGCAATGGGAGGGGTAACATTTGTGAGTGGAGGTGAGAGGTGGAGAACAGAGAGAATAGAAAATGTATTGTTATTTTACGGGAATTATACCTGTCTTTTTACCTGTAATTATACGGGAAGCACATGATAGCCTATGTGGAGATAATATGTACAATATTTATGAGGAGAGACCATTGGATAGCCAGTTATGAATTACAAGCAGTAGAGTCAATCAGTTGTATCTGAATGAAATGTATTTAGCTCTGGCATAATTGCAAACTACAGATAGTGACATAGTGTTTATGTATTTAATGTTTTTCCAATGTAAATGAACAGAGGAAAAATGGAAGAAATATGGAAAATGAAAATGGAATCAAGGTACCTGTACAAGTATTAAATCACTCCCAGAATTACTGAAGAATATTATAGTGATTACAATCCCTGAATTGTGTTAAACTTAATCATAAGTAATGAAATAAAGTAGGAGAAGTATATTTAAAAGATTGTCAGGTAAATTGGTAGCTGCCTGAAAACTTTTCAGGTAATCACTCCGAGGTGGATAGATTCAGAGGAATGAATTGCAATGTAGAGATAAATTCATAAAATGTGGTCTGCAGGGAGAGCATCAGCTGCACTCCCCAGCACACCAGTGCTTTCCATGTGCAGAGATGCCATGCACTGAGAGGACGGGAGTGTTCTGAGTAGTGAGAGTAGTCAAGGAAGAAGTTCAGGCATGTTGACCTCTGGACTCATTTAAAGGTTAGACACAAAGTACAACATGCCTGCGTAGTACAGACATGTCAGTTTTTTTCTAAAGGGAGAAGAGGAAACGAGTGGATAAACCATGTTAAAACTGTTTATGTGGAAATGAAGATTTCCACAATCCTTATGGGATGGGTGGTGGTGTGACAAGAGCACATCAAAGAGGATAAAAAGACAGGTTTAAATACAAGACTGGTTAAAATAAGTATAGAGAGAATGTTATAAATTTTAGTATGTTTGAGGAAAAGGAAGATTGATTAAAATAAGCAAGTGAAAAAGAAGGTGTCAAATTAGAAATCCTGGTTCATGTCATAATGGGTCAAACGGGAGGAATAGTGATTTTAAGGCTATACTGATTCAAATTCTGGTATAAAAGCAGGGGAATTGGAGGTTAAATAGTAATGTTCTAGCAGTCCTGCTTGTTTTAGTATTTGAATAAATTTCAGATTATGTGTTCATTAGCTTAGAAGAATGCAAATTTTTATCAAGGATCAATAATATGTATCCAATGAGTGACTGGGGTAAGACAAAGTAAAAAACTCTGAGATCAATTTTACTTAATTGAAGTTTCAAATTTAACATAGAATGACAGGAGCTAATATGGTTTATATTGAAAAACAGATAATGGAATGGAGAATACAGCTACAGAGAAGAGTTCAGGCCATCTGAATCCTATGGTAACTTAAGTTGAGATGGAAATAATAATATAAATAACAAGCTGAGAAATGAACTATTCACTAAAGAGTTATGAAGAGTTATATGGTAGGCAGTAGCCTTAATGAAAAACAGAGAAGAAATTTGTTAACAATGTATGTAGTATTAAACTTGATCATAGTATGGATATTTTCCTTTGAAGACTTTGAGTGAGTTCCTTAAACTTGAAGTGATTTAAGAAATATCAGGCACTAAGTCCTGGTAATCCAGTAATGAAAAATATAGGGATTATAGTGTCCTGAATAGGTAACTGAACAAAAAGGATTATGGAGTAAAAAGGATTACAGAGTTCCAAAGTGGAAAAAAAAAAATGGTGCAACAAATAGAGGAAAGAAAGTTGTGTAATGAGAAAGGATGCCAAGAAAGAGCACTGTTTTAAAGGCTTTTCTAAAGATGTTTGTGCATAGGAGTAATTAGTGAAGGACAAAAGATAGTAAGTAGAACTAACTGGATTGAGCCTTGTGCAGTTCACTTACTGCTCTTTCCACAAATCGTCCATGATTCGAGGGGAGAAGTTATGGTGACTTCTTGATGTTGGCTTAGTTTTTTTCAAATGATTTTGTATACTTACAGAGCGAGTGGGGAAGTTAAAGCTACAAGGTATGATTAATTGCTAGGACAACGTGTTGGAGGAGTATGGAGGATGTGTCTTCTGAACTGTGGAGGACTTGATTTAAAGAGGACAAAGAAAATCAGTGGTTTCAAAATGAAATTAGTAATAGCTTCCATCTACTATTTACTGTGTGTCTGGCACCATTTCATTTCATCCTTAAAAAATTCAGAAAGGCTTATAGAAATCAAGTAATTTGTCCAAGATTACAAAATCAATATTTAGCAAGTCAAAAACCAAACCCCAACTTGTCTTCAAAGCCTCTATTCCTTTCATGCTATACAGTTTTCACATTGAAGGAAGTCACAATCATTTTTCTATTTTTCTGTGATTATAAGGAAAAATATTTTCTGAGATGAGATTAGAGGTGATGTGTATAGGTCTTCAGATGATTGGTAAAAGTTGAAATATTTGTGATGGGAAAATGCAAAAAGAGGAGGGATGAATACAGAACTCCTATCCTGATCTCTGCCATGGCACTTTACTCTGGTCACTCTACAGTCCAGACATACACTGGCCATGTACTTACACTTTCAGAATTTCTGACAAAGACTACACAATAGAAAGGAGTTTGTTTTTAAGCAGGTAGAGGATGGATCAAATATAAATCGGCTGGTAACAAAATTTTAAAAATCTAAGTGTTGAGACAAAATTTCCTTTCATTTCTCCAAGAAACAGTCACAAGAGTTTATAACTAAGTTTTTAGCACCGATCAGCAAATCCTTTAACAGAAAATTCTTCAAATGCCAACTTTTTAAAAATAAAATACTAACAAACCATTAATCAAGAGCCCATAGCCAGCAGACCAAAGGTTGAAACCTCTGGGCTAATTTGTAAGATCTATGTTTTTAAAAGAAATTAACTCCTTAAACAGGAGGGGTAAGAAAACCTCCCTCTACTTCCTCCCTTGGTAGAAGTGTTTTCTGTTGTTTTCTCTTGTACTATATGTAATTTCTGTAATTTCAATATTGTTGTTTTATGTATTTTGATGTTGTAACTGTATTCAGTGTGTTCTGTTAAGATCACTCCCTGGGGTGTGAGGCACCTGAGTTATCAGTTATCCAAATGAATCTGGGAAAATGGGAAGAGCTAGTATTCTCAATTGGGAAGAATTTGCTATTTCAATGGGTTCAGCATTTTGCTTCCCTCTAAAAGTAAGTGAAGTCATGACATCCCTTAAAAAAATAGAAGTTTACTAATAAGTATGGTAGGGAGAGGAATTTTGGAACAAAAGATTTGACTACTGGGTTAAAAAATGACAAAGTGCAGAGAGAAGCCACAGCTGTATTAAGACTGGGCCCACATACTGGTTTAGAACAGGGTGGGGGAAAAAAAAAAACTAGCTTAGTTTTAAAGAGCATATAGCTCACTTAATTATTGGCTGGTAGACTTAATTCAGAAGATCAAAACAGAGGGAAACAGATCAGGAAAGACTATGAAGCTACAAGTAAATGGAAATTGGAAACCTCATAAAAGAGTAAAGGAAGTAATTAAAGATTGAAGGCGAGGGCCCAATGCTGTTAGAAATACTAGAGGTCACATAGGAAAGTGCCTTCCTACCCAGGGAGTTATGGGCCCCGGGTGGCTGCAGAACAGAAGTGCAGGTCCACCCAGGGCTAGTGGGAACAACCTGGGGTTCAGACCCAGCACCGGTGCCAACTTGAATCTACCTCGTGCTAGAGTGAGTAGCCTGGTCTATCATCCAACGCAGATTAAGATTGGGCAGGAACTCCTAGAACCAATATCTCAAAGGGGAGTTAAGCGAGGGGCAAAAAGAAGGCATGCTAAGCCCCAAATGTAACTGAATGATGACCAGGGATAACTATTTTACTAGTACTTTTACGATTTCTTGTAACTCTGTAACTTCCCCAATATTTGTTAAGTTTGTTAACGCTCATCTGTTTTTTCCTGTACTAGTAGTAAAAACTGTTTTTTCCTGTACTGGTAATAAAATTGTTCAGATTATAAATGTTCTGTGTGCTTATTTTTGTAAACCTCTGGCAACTGTTGTGAATACTCTACAGTGAATGAGGGAAGAGAACTCAGGTGAAAAAACAGAAAACAAATCAAGTACAATACTTGACATTCACAAGCAATATGTCAGAAAACCTCAAACCCAACTATTGTACTGGGTACCAACACTCCACACTCCACAGGGCTCCCACATCCCATCCCCACAAAGGCCACATAGGGGTCAAGCTGCAGATTACAAAGCGTTTCTCAACTGTGGGTATACGAATGTTGACTAAGCCGCTCATCAGGCTGGGACATAAGCTCAGCTTGTGCTACAGAAACATCAAAAATGGTATTTGTTAAATGCCATGGATCTGCTAAATAAAATATCTTATGATGCCCTGGAAAAAACATCAGGAAGAAAAATACCATGATCATTACAGGAGATATCAAGTATATGGCACCTCACTGTCAACAGAAGCCTTAGTGCCCTTCTGGGCTACTACTATATACCTACACTTTCTCTTTAAAGACAATATCCAGCAAATTTTACTCAGAGACTTAGTTATAAAATTAACATTTCTGTAATAACCAATTTTATAGATATAAATGTAAATACATCATCATCATGATATTCAATTCTAGAAAAGAACCATATTCCTGAACCCCAAACATTTGTTCCAATACTTTAAAGATCTCAAAAGGTAATGTATTCTTAACCAAGTAAATTTCTCTTCCCTTCTCTGGGTTAGTACCTGCTGTTGCATCATCATCAGGTAAACGAACAAGAGTGTAACATATTCCTGGCTGATTGTACGCGAGGCTGGGGACCGGAATACAACACAGCACCTCATAGGAATCAGACGGTTCCACCTGCACTGTCACTTTCTCCAGCAACTGGTCATTGAGAGTGTTGGTACAGTCAAACTGAAAAGTTAGCAAGCATAAAAGTCAGGAAGGGTTCTAAGAACTGTTTTCAAGCAGGTGCTCCTTTCTATCCATAACCCACAATTCAGTTTTGGAGCACCCCCATACCTTCCCTCTATAAAACAGCACTGCCAATCTCCTAAAACTTTTCTTTAGGCAACAGTGATAATAGCCTTTATCTCGAGAGCTTTTGTTATATTTTTCATCAATTATTTTCTCTTTCCTGAGATTGAGTTCTACCAAACAAGATGGTAGAAGTCTAGTAGCGGTCAAATATCAAATGGAAATCCAAGTTCTTGGAACAACATACTTAATTTATCCTGATGCTAAATGATGATTATTTTTATATCCGTTCAGAATTAATTTTATATCCTCTACGATTTTAACCATCAAAAGCTACCCATCATATGAAGACATCTCTATAGCTATGGAGTTAGGAAAGAAAACCAGATACTGCCAAGTTAGTTCCCTATAAAGGGTTGAGAAGCACAAGCTAAAGGGTAATCAAATCCTTGACTCCCAGTATATGAAGGCCCTGCGGGAGCCAATGATGGCACTTCTCTCACCTGGAACACAATGTGATTTGTAAACATATGCTTGACACAACGCACAAAATACTCTGTCTCTGCTTCTGTAAGTTGAACAGGTTCAGAAGACTTGAACAAGGGTCCTAGATTCATAAACTCAGGAATGGCAGCCAATTGTTCTACCAAAGAAAAAGGAAAAAAGTTAGAAAGTAAAATAAGGGCATTCCTCTGAATACTTAAAATGTTTTAAGATTCCGTAGCCTTACTAACAGTTGAACATGCAATCAATGTGTCCCTGAGTTTTAGTGAAATAATCTTTAAAGTCAGAGTCTATATATGGAATTACTAAAAAGAAACTAGAAAATTAATTCCTAACTTCTTAGTGATTGGAGTCCCTGTTAGACAAGATACAGAGAAGGAACAACATTCCAAGTTACTAAGTCAGCAACCGGAAATCAGAAAGACCCATGAACTCTGTAGAGGGGAGGTTTACGTATTGGATGGTCTCACATATGTGGAATATAGAGAAACAGACCAAAGGTCCAAGAAAAAGTCAAGACTAGCAGGCTGACCATGGATCTGAGGCATGCAAAAGGGAACAGGGATGGCGGGGGATCACAGCAGAGAAGGGAAGAACACAAGGGAATATGGTGATGGTTCTCGGATGATACAGTGGCAGGAGAACTATGAGGACTGATAAAAAGGTAGTAATAATAATAAAAAAAAAAGACCCATGGACTCTGGGCAACCCCTGCAAAGGGGTCACACCTATGACAATACACTGTATATAGTAACAACATAATGACAATATAATGTGAAATCCAACAGGTTTCATGTACTGAGAATCAAATGGAATAAAAGCAGTGGAATTCATTCCATTTATAATGCCTACAGCACAAGATTATTACATCTACCAATTAAATCATACCTTGGAAAATGTCTTGCCTGGAAGGAGCCAACTTCTCGGGCTTACTAGTCACAAGTGTGATTTCTACAAAGACAGATATGAACAATCAAGTGAGCTTCCTTTCCACTATCAAGCTAAAAATGCAGGCAGAAAGAGATGAGGGCAAAAACTTCTAACAGATATATATGAAATAATTGCTGTATATACCAACAGGTTTTCTGTGTCTTTTGGTGGGGGACTCAAAGTGTATTAACTGAATATAAAGTTTGTGAGATAATAAAGCCCCCCTTAACTGCAGAGTTAGTTTTAAATGGACCAGGACATATTAAAAAAGAATTACTCTTCATAGGAAGAACTTATAAAACAAATCTGATGATTCAAATAGGAAAAATTACTTGTATCAACAGATAAACTAAAAATGTTGAAAGTTAAGCATGTTGAATCTTTCATTCACAGTTCTAACCACTAAACACTGCTTCCTTTTTTGAAAGTTAGATATTCTTTGGGAATATTTTTAATGATCTTGTCCCATTCTTTCAAGACAACTCCAATAGCAAAATTAACTAAGAAGTTGCCAATTTTAAAATATAAGACTAGGAGGTTACTGCACAACCACTGCTATATGATACACAATGACACTAACTTCAAATGCTCTAACACATCACAAAAAACAATAAATATCAATCTAGGTAACAGTCTATAATCTTGCTTTTGTGCCAAAACTAGGGGAAATGTTTTTTAAGCTCAAATATAAAAATACCATCCATTAGAGTCCTAAGAGACATAGATGTAAGGAGTGACAAACACAAATATTAGACAAAATATGCTAGGCAGCATATTTCACTAGTATAAAACTACTTATGAATAGAAAAACCAAGAAGTAAGTGTTCCCATTACCTGCTTTCTGTTCAAAGACAGGAGCCATAGCAAGAGGAACTGATTTCATGTCAAAGGGTTTTTCTGAAGGCTCCAGTGTGTACTGGTGTAAGGCTTTTTCCATGCCTGGTACAGAGACTGTCAGACCTATAAAACAGAGAAATCTTGGCATTGTGACTTCTTGTCAATCCTAGGATTCAGATAGGACTTGATCTGTAATAAATACTTAGGTTTTTTGAAGGAAGAGAAAAACATAATCCTGGGTTTTATAACCTAAATAATTAAAAATAAAGGCCATTATATAAACTCCCTTATATTTTCATCCAAGGAAGCATGGGAACAGAGCATAAAGTTTTTCAAAATGGAAGAAGTACCTTGCAGGAAAGAAAGCAACTTAGCCATGTGCAAACAATGATAGCTTAAGAAAGGGGGAAAAAGGAAACCTCTCCCAAGGAGCTCATGGAGAATGAAGAACGGGCAATATTTTTTGGCCTTTACAATACTTCAGGTTTCCCTAGAAATGGAACTGCATTCAAAAGAAAAAAGTAAATATTCTCTTAGTGTATTTACTTCATATTCAAAACATCACAAGATACGTTACCAAGACCCCAGGTGGGGAACAAAAGTGTTATCTCGCTACATTCCGTGCTGTCACTGACCATTGAAGATATATGTAGCATTCAGTGCCATCTGCCTCTGCTGTAGCACATTCAGATAGAAGGTAGCTCTGTCCCGCACCTCATCATCAGTATCCATCATACACCTGTCCGGGGATATAGAGCAGGTGTGTCACAGCAAACTAGAGATTTCCAATAGACTAACCAGCCTACCTAAAGGATGATTCAGGCTATCTGATACCACCTTTATAAAACCATCGATAGTTTAAAATCTCCATAAATCTTAGGTTCATTCTGAATGAGTAAAGAGACAGTATTATAATTCAGAAGCACTACGTAAATAAGCATTAAAATAATTAGAAAGAGCACAATGACTCGAGAGGAGTTTGGAGTCTACGATCTGTAACCACATGACCCTGGTAAACTCAAGACTTCTTTATAATTAAGAAATAGAAATATTTTTGCTTTCCAAGGCTACTGAAACATTCAGCATTCAGACACTGTAACGACTCAAACGGCAATCTGTTTTATTTAAACCAGCTATCCCTAGGCTTGTCATTTTTCTGCTTCAAATACAAGATGTAATCAATCATAGAGTGTTTGCTAAGGCAAGTCTTCTCATCAAGCAGGGTGTCATGGAGACCATGGAAAGCTGATACACAGCGACTACACACTCCACAGAGTGACTTCTAGTGACGCTGACCCGTCTTATACAAACTGAGGCAAATGTATTTAATTCACTTTCTCAAAGTCATACAAGAAAAATTCAAAGTCAAATTTTACATGTAGTTGGCACACACAGAATTACTGCAAAGAGGTACAAATGTCATTTGCCTCTAACACGCTCCAGCAGCTATACTGTTACACCCTGGAGTGCATTTTGATATGAACAATGAAGAATTCCCTATTCAGCTATGAGTTTTTATTTTAAATAAGAAGAGAAAAAAAGACATTACCTTTGTAAGAGTACAAGGATGCTTGGGAGTAGATTCTCATTCTGAGCCCCAAATTTAGCCAGAGCACTCACAGCAGCTATAGTGAAACATAAAATGAGGCAACATATATTGATTTCTTAGAGTTAAGCAATAACTCCAAAACAAAACAAAACAAAACCCAGTCTTCCCTCTGTTAGCGGCAGAAGTGCTTTTATTTTTTTATTGTGTTTCTTGATCTATTTTGATCCATGTAAGCATAAACAGAATTCTTTGTGCCCAAGAAAATGCTGAATGGGAAAATCCTTGCATTAAGGAGAAAGAATCAAGTATCTCATCTCTTCCATGAGCTCTCCTCCACCCTAACCACAACTCCCTTACATAGGTTGGATATGTAACCAACCTCTAATCTCAAAATGACCAGCCCAACTATTAAAAAAAAACCTCCATTATTAAAACTCACTTCATTCAACAAAGATTTATCACTCACCTAACTTCGTCAGGAATTGTGCTAGCTGCTGAGGTTAAAACGTTAAAACACACTGCCCTTGATCTCAACAAGTTGTACTTTGTGGGAAAGACGTGTAAGAGGCAATTATGACATAGCCTAGTATTTAATGGTATTCTATAACCAGTATTATATGTGAATACAGAGAAAAGAACTTAAATCAGAATTAGTGAAGACGACAAGAGTTGACACAACTTGAGCTAAATTTTGAAGAACTATAGCAGGGTTACCAAGAGGGAATGGGCAGGAAGAGAGAGTAACAAATCCATAAAAGAAAGCATGGTCAAGCACTGGACTCAGACACAGCTGAGTGTGGATGACACACATAACCTGTGCTGGAGACACAGAGGAGATAACAAGATAATTGTTTAAGATTTAGTAATTTTAATGATAAAGTTATTAAAGGATGTTATTAAATACAAGATAAGTCTGTATTTGAAAGACCATTGTTATGGCAGAGTGCGATGAACAGACTGGAGAAGTTGGCTATGACTGGCAGTGAGATGAGCCGGATATCTGAAATGGATGAGAGCTTCAAGTAGTACTGTGAAAACAGAAGACTATTAAAGAGACAGAATTGACAGAAAAAGATCAGATGGGGGTTAGAAAGCTGCACTTCTGTCCTCACAATTGATTGGATGATAAAGGTGAGGACTTCAGTTTGGGTTAGCTTGAATCTCAGGCTGAACATGTGGTGCTATAGTGAGATATGCTGGACACACAAGTGCAGGAAGGGACATGTCTGCAATGTCCCAGCATATCAGCAAGGCCCTGAAAATGATGACCAGTAAGAAGACAACCTCTCAGCGAAAACTGTTCTTTTTAAGGACTGGGGGTAGGAAGAAAAGGAGTGATGGAGAAATACAGACTTCTGTATACACTGAGGGGAGAGTGTTTCATGAAGGGTTTAGTGAACAGTACTTCAAACTTACTGAGTGGTGAATGAAGATAAAAACATTAAAATGTCTAACTTGATATTCTAACTAGCTTACAGGTAATTTAATTTCAGAGCATTTTAAAGAGAGTGACAGGCTGTAGAGAAAATAGAAAATAAATTCATGGAGGCAGCTGATAACTGGCTACTCTAAGTTTACTGCACAGGGACAATGTAAATATTAGCTAGTGAGAGACAACAGATCAAAGGAGGCTCAAACAGGAGAGATCACCTAATTTGTTAAGAGCAAGTAATGATTACAGCCAAGTAAAAACAAATTCCTAAAGCCTGGTTAAAAAGTCACTTAAAAACATATGGACAGATGCACACACTGGAATCACCTCCCCTGCATTACGGCTATAGCTGGGAAAAAAAAAAAAAAAAACCAACAAAAACAGATGATATCACCAGGTGTTCCTGTCACCTGAAAGCCAAGGGTTATTTGTCTCTAACTCATGGCAGGAGTCAGGGTGAAGAGTCCACCATCAAATCTCACAACTTCACTTTCCAACTTTGTGACTAGCCCCTTGAGTGAGGTATTCAAAAGATTAGCGGTCACACCACAACCAGTGCTCCACTGACTCACCAGCTCTCACAGCCTCGTTCTCCAGTACCACCCTATTAAAAATAAAGCGGATGTACTTGGAGGGGACAGGTGTTCTGGGGCCCTCTTTGCCCAACAAGTGTAGAATCTTAGTAGCCAGAACAGTGTGTTCACAGTCCTCGATAAATTCACAGAGGTGGGCGAGCCCCGCTTCTTTACTCTCAGGGTTCTCCTCCACAATGCTGATGATGCAGTCCACAATGGCCCGCTTGTATTCAAAGCCTCCCTGAGAAAGAAAAAAACTGCCATTCATTCTGAAGACACTTTTGAAAGAGGTGTTTATACAGCAAATCGCATGTTTATAGTATTCAAATTTCATTTCCCATCTCTTATGAAAGAGACAAAAGGTTTTTTTTTTCTCCAAGTGGGAAAGCCAGTGCAATAGCATGTTTAGAAATGATAAGACAGCAGCTAGAATGAAACATACTATCTGACAGCTATACTGAGAAAAATCTACTTAAACTACCATGGTACTTAATGGGAATCACAGGCCTCTAGGACAACAACTATGATTAACAAGCAGGCTACCTACGTCATCTCGGAGCATGTTGGAGAGGAAGGCCATCATAACACTGTGCTTCCGGGGGTATTTCTGACAGAGAGCACTGATTGCCTGCACAACCACCACCTGTAGAAAAACAAGCACAGAAAAAGTGCACCTTTATAACTTTAGCAGCTGAAGCATACTTTCCCTCTTACTACAAATGAAGAAAGTGCTGGTATAGTCACCAAAGATGACAAAATGGCACTTTATAGCAAGGCTAGCTCAGGGAAAATTAAAAAATATATATATACATATAAGATGAAGTCATTCAAGACACACTATTCCTTTGCTCCAAGGAAATAAGAACAAAAAATTTTTTAATTGAACATTAAGGATAAAAAGTTGTAATAGACTGATTTCCACAGATGAAATCAAGTTATCTAGGACCTATTTCACAAACAGGAATTTCTAAGGGAATTTTACCAGAACTCTAAAGACCAGGGTGAAGAAGTGAGCTGGGTGTGTGATTATACCATACTCGCAAGCAAACAAGCTAGCCTGTCACAATTCCATGGATTCTAGTAGAAAACCTGAGACTCCTAGATCAGAGAGACAATAATTTGCTGACAGCAGTATTTGGAAACCAGATTCCTGAGCCCCAAGTCCCACAGGGCAATATGAAAGGGCCAGGTGATACCAGCAGGAAGGCGGCATCGTAGAAGAATCCTCGAATATTTTACAATGGTCAGTGAACTCAACTGCCCTCTGTTCTAAGGGAAGCAGTGTCTTTCCTAGATGGACAGTAAGCAGATTTACTATGTTCTCTAGAGGGAGCACTAGTTGTATTTCCAGGGCTGTATAGAACCTGCTCTTTAGAGGGAGACACTATCTTTTAAACCTGGAAGATCCTGCAGTTTGCAAAGGGAACAAAGCTGGGATAGTGGGAAACAAAAGGCAGTTAGTGCAGAACTCGCCAGATGTGCAGAAATACAAGAAGCTCACGGAGAATTAGGAATTGTATCTCGAAAGCCAGACAGTTCCAAATGTATGCACATTATTTCACAGCACAGAATATGCAGGAAAACAGCCAGGTGTTTTTTCTAATGTAACAATGATACCTAAACCTAATAAAGATACACATACAAGTAGAATATTAACAACGATAAATTTGTGAATAGAAATTAGAGAGGAAAAAGACAAATATCAGATGGAATATAGAGAAACAAAACAGAGCCAGACAAAACCAAACCACAATAAACTCTAGAAATCTGACTGGAAAACAGAATACTAAATGGGGAGGAGAAGGTGAGGAACTTAGGCAGATGGGGGCATAATGGATTATGGTGGAAGAACATATATCTGAAGAGGCGTGATCCTATGAATAAACTAATGTTGTAAACTATTATTACCTCCAAAACATTATAAAATAAATTCTAAGTATTAGTTAACAGATGTCAATACTATAGTAAGAAAATAAACCACTGATGAAATGAATTTATCCCTAGAATATAAGAATGGTTCAACATTAGAAAATATAATTTGTCAAATTAATGATTCTAAGGAGAATAATCATGATTGCATCCACATGTGCTGAAAAAGTTTTTGATAAATGCCAATATTCATTTCTAACTAAAAAACGAGTAAAATAGGAATGAGGAACTCCGAGACATTCTCACTAAGGTCAGAAACAATGTAAGAATGCCACTACCTCTACCATTATTTAACATTGTTCTGGATCTATTAGCCAGTGCAAATACACAATCAGAGAAAATAATTAAAGGAATAACAATTGGAAAATAAATGACAAACGATTTACAAAGGATGTGCAAGATATCTAGAAACCACTGTGAACCAATGATAAAACTGAAAATAATGTTAGCAGGTAGAAGATATAAAGTTAATATGCAAAAATATACATGACTAGTTAGAGGATTAGTAGGTGAAAAAAATCATTAAGGAAAAGCATTTAAAAACCATTCAAAACTATGGTGACAGTGCACAGGTGAATGGGTGGTGAGAATTTTGCAGGGTCTATACCTGAGAAGAAAGCATGCATTCTACAAAAAGAATGATGTAAAATATGTAACAATAAATTTTTTAAAATTCAAAATATAATACAAAATATTATTGAAAAGGACAAAGTGACTTGAACAAATTAAAAGGCATCCCTTGTTCTTGGTTAAGATGCCTCAACATCATTGATATCTGTTCTCCCCTAAATTAACAAATTTAATGTGATCCCAATAACAATGCCAATACAGTATTTTCTTCTTTCACTTACATTGCTTGCAGGTCACTGAGTTTTTTTAATTAAGCTGAACAAGTTAATGCAAAAAATTCATGAAGAAAAATATGTAGAATTATCTAGGAAGACAATAAAAATAAAAAGCAATAAAAGGGGGCCAAAAGATTTTAATACATCCTATAAGGCTTCTATCTTTAAAATACTGTAGACTGATGTATGAATAAAGACAACAGAATAGAACTGAAGACTCAAAAATAGACTCAAGTCCTTAGGAATCTTGAGTACATAGGAATCTTGAGTACATACTATACAAAGATGATATCTCAAATCACTGGAGCAAAAAAAAAAGTCTTAAAAGTGTGAGAGGCAGCTAGGTAGTCATTATAAAAGGATAAGATTAGATCCATTTCTCATACCATATATAATAATAAAACCCGATGGATCAGAGGTCTAAACGTAAAACATGGAAATGTACATGTACTTAAAAAAAAAAAAAAAAGGAATGAATTCTTATTCACTATTTGGATTTCATAATCTGAAGGGAAAGACTTTCTAACTATTCCTTAAAAGTAATAAAACGAATTTAAAAAGATTAACTGATTTGGCTACATAAAAATAAACTTTGGCATGACAAAAACAGTCAAGAGACAAATGACTAGGAAAAATATATTTTACAGGTAAAGAACTAATACCTGGAACATACAAAAACCTTCCAATTACTGAGTAAACAAAGGACCAAGAATCCTATAGAAAATGGGAAAAAGATATTCATAAAGGTATTGAATGACGCTTAAAAGATGAAACTATGCTTCAGTAACCTCATAATAAGAACTCAAAACTAAAACTACTTTGAGAATCCCTTTCTCACCCACCACATGGGCAAAACTTCAAAATACAATATAAACGCTATTGGGGAAACTATGAGGAAACTGGCATCCTTACACATTGCTAGTAAAATTTGATATTCTCTACAAAACTACATATTTACTCTTCTGGCATAAACACTCCTAGGAATTTACCCTGAGGATATACCTCCAAGTTATACAAAAACATATGCACAAGATTATCCACTGTAGCAGGACTGGTAAATGCAAAATATCTCAAGCAGCTAAAATGCCCAATCACAAATTTGTTCAATAAATATCCTACAAAATGACCTTCATAAATCTCACACAGTGTTTCAAAGATTCAAAATGTCCACTTGAATGTACAGGTTAAGTTTGTTTTAAAAGTCTAGACATACAGTAACTAGAGAGTAAACAGGGTCAGTAATACTTAACAGGGAAGAATAAAATGTTTCCACTTTTAATTTTGCTAACTAAAATTTATTGTTCTTTTGATTATCTCTGACACATTCTCAACCAGTTCTGTTTAACACTGAATTGGAAGTCAGTAGCCATTTTAATAAGACAAGAAAAAAAAGGCATTGGATTGGAAATCAAGTAAAACTCTCTACTCATTGATATTATTTACATAGATCATCCTAAGGAACATACATAACTATTAGAATCAGCTACCGAGTCATGGGAAAGTTTTCAAAAAGAATTTTTAATATATTAGTAGCAGACACTGAAATAGAAATTTTAATGAAAGTTTTTAAAGTATAAAATATTTAGATATAAATTTAACAAGACGACATGCAAGACATCTAGACTGAATGTTACAAAAAATTATTCAGAGAATTTAAAGATGACCTAAATAAAAGGAGAGGTGTACTGTATTCATGGGGAAGATGTCAGTTCTCCCCAAATTGATTTAGGGAGATTCAACCCCAATCATAATCCTAATAGGCTTTGTTTTATAAAAGTTAGTTGGTGCTAACTTTATATAAAAATGCAAACAAACAAGAATATTAAAAATGAAGGACAATGATGGAAAAACACCCTACTGGACATTTAAGAGGTACAATAAAGCTGCATCCGTCAATAGTGTGATACCGGCATAGGACTGACAAATTGATCAGTGGAATATGATAAGAAGCCCAGAAACACCCTACAGTTGTATTATTATCTGTTTTTCAGTCAGAGATGCCAAAGAGCACTTCATTGAAGAAGGAAGTCTTCTCAAGAAATTGTGCTGGAATGACTGAACATCACTATGAAAAGATAACTTATTGCATACAAATAGTAATTCAAATTGAATCATAAACCAAAATGTGAAAACTAAATTCATAAACTATTTAGAATAAAATGTAAGAAAACATATATATGACTTGGAGGTACACAAAAGTTTCTTTGGCAAAGACACAGAATGCACTAATTAAGAAAAAAATTGATAAATTAGACTTTTAAAACTTATGCTCATTAAAAGACACTGTTAAGAGGCAAACCACAGACTGGGAAAAAGCCATGATCATATTTCAGCTCTTACTTTGAACTCATCTGAAATTTCAGACACAAAAGAAGATATCTGCTTCATGAGCCTGTCCACGCTGCTCTCACTGCCTGTTTTGAGGAGTGTAGTAATGGCCAAAGTGGCAATGCTCCTGTTTGAGTCAGTGATTAAGTTTTCTAAGTCCAGATTGCAGGCAGTAACAGCAGAAGGGTGTTTCATAGCCACCTGGTGGGAGAACAAGGGAAAAAAATTAAGCAAATTGCTATTGATGAGTGACAGGACTTTAAAAAACAAAGTAGAAACTGGAACTTTTAATTAAGGTTAGTAGCTTTTTAAATTCTAAATGGGACAACAGGTTAAAACTAATTGTTTCAAGAACATATCCAATTAGTAATATACAATATATCTCATTTGATAAATGACTACCTGCCTTAGTATAGCATAGCACTTCCTCTTCTAGGTTTCTATAACCTTGAGAACAGTATCACAGTCTGTACTTTATTATAGTTGACCTCTTTTTCCCAGTAGTTCATGGGTACATATGGATCTGCTCTACTAGATGTTAGGATCTCTAATAATGCAAGTCAGCATGGCAAACATGGCTCAACGAAGATTAATAACTTAACACTTAAACACTTATGTAAATATAAACTCCATCAAGCAAACTCCAACCAAACTGGTTTACTTATGGTTACTAAAACACATCTGTCGTTCTCCTGCTTCCTTGATTTTGTTAATGTTTTTCACACCTTTGATAGCCCAATATTTCAGAGTATAGAACACTTACCCACAATTTAAAAAAATCTGAAAACTCAGCAAAGTACACAATTATAATGAAGAAATTATAGATGTATAGATGAATAAAATACAATTCAAATTGTTCTTCTATGACTGTTCTAATCTTTCTTCTAATTATTTAAACAATCAATTTATAATTGATCACATACTATTTTATGACAAGTTTCCTACACATTAAACTTACAAAATTTTTATGATTTATTCTGTTTTTGTATAATGATAGATCTATGCTGTTAACTAATAGCCACATGTCACTAAATACCTGAACTGTGTGGTTAGTCCAAATTATGACATGCTGTAAACATAAAATATATACTGGATGCCATGTAGTATGAAAAAAATTTAGTAATTTTATATTGAGATAACATTTTATAGGGCAAATAAGATTTGTTAAAATTTTATGTTAAAATATTTTGAACAGTTAATTTAAAATTAGAAATTACACTTGTAACACACATTGTGTTTTCACGAGACAGCGCTGCTAAGACCAGCATTGCTCAAGAGAACTTTCTGCAGTCACGGATATGTTCTATGCTTGCACTGTCCAATGAGACAGTCACTAAACACGTGTGACTGCTGGACACAAGAAATACAACTGAGGAACTGAATTCTTAACTTATGCATATTTTTAAATTGAGATGCTCTCTATATATAACACATTAGTTTTCAGTGTACAACATCATTCACTATTTGTATATATTGTAAAATGATCACGTGTCAACATATATGGTCACAAGACATTTTTCTGTTGTGATGAGAACTTTTTAAGATCTACACTCTTAGCAAATTTCAAATTAACTATAGCCCACCAGAGTTATACATGACTGTACATTACCCCCCCACGGCATTTTTTTTTTTAAACAAAACTTTGTACCTTTCACCCCTTTCATGCTTTTGCTGACCCCTCCTCCTACCCCCTCTAGCAACCACCAATATACTCTCTCTGTATCTATGAACTTGCTTTTTTGGGGTGGGGAGGGTTTGTGTTTTTTTCATGCTTCCACATTTAAGTAAGATTGTATGATATTTGTCTTTCTCTGTCTGACTTACTTCACTTCACATAGTGCCCTCAAGGTCTATCCATGTTGTTGCAAACGGCAAGATTTCCTTTTTTATGGCTGAATATTCTATTGCATATATACCACCTTTTCTTTATTCATTCATCACTGGACACTTAGATTATTTCCATATCTTGACGACTATAAATAATGCGGCCATAAACATAGGGGAACATGAGTTTTTTCAAATTATTGTTTTCTTTTTTTCCTAGAATGACCCAGAAGTGGAATTTCTGGGTTATATGGTAATTCTATTCTTAACTTTTTGAAGAACCTCCATACTGATTTTCCATAGTGGTTGTACCAATTTACATTCCCACCAACAGGGCACAAGGGTTCCCATTTCTCCACATCCTTGCCAACACTTGTGTTTTTGTTGTTGTTGTTGATGTTTTTTGGTAATAGCCATTCTAACAGCTATATCATTGTGATTTTGATTTGCATTTCCCTGATGATTAGTGTGGTGATGCTGAGCATCTTTTCATACCTGCTGGCCACCTATGTCTTATTTAGGACAAGGCCTCTCTGTTTAGATCCTTTGCCCTTTTTTAACCAGATTGTTTTTTCTGTTAAGGTGTGTGAGTTCTTTATATATTTGTTAATATTAATATCCTTATAAGATATATGACTGGCAAGTAATTTCTTCCATTCTATAGGCTGCCTTTTAATTTGTTGATAGTTCCTGTTCTGTGTAGAAACTTTTTAGTTTGGTAACAGTTAAAGTTTTGTTCTTGTTGCGTTTGTTTTTGATATCAAATCCAAAACAAAATCTTTTCCCAGACCACTATCAAGAAGCTTATTGCCTTATGTTTTATGGCTTCAGGTCTTATATTCAAGTCTTTAATCCATTTTGAATTAATTTTTGTTTATGGTGTAAGATAGTAGCCAAGTTTTACCAATACTATTTGCTGAGGAGTTTGTCCTTTCCCCATGGCATATTCTTGTTTCCTTTGTTACAATCAACCACATGTGTGAATTTACTTATAGACTATTTTGTTCCATTGACCTGTGTGCTTTTTTATGCCAGTGCTTCAATATTTTGATTACTATAGCTCTGTAACATAGTTTGAAATTAGGAAGAGTCAATCACCTAGCTTTCTTTGCAAAATTATTTTGGCAGTTTCTGGGTGGTTCCATACACATTTTAGGATTGTCTGGTCTCAATTTTAACTAACTTAAATAGAAATAGATACATACGACTAATGGCCATCTTACTAGACAGTGTGGCTCTTGACTTAAAAGTGCTTACAAGTTAGAAATGAAGTTAAGTAATAAAATAACCATAACTACTAGGGCCACAAATACAAGTGAGGTGTTACAGAAATGAAGCCCATAAATTGTATCTACTAACCTTAGTGAGAGAGTCAAATAATCCAAATTTAATGTTTCATAATTAAACATTGTTATAAGTCAATAGTTAGAAATGGACACCAACCTTATTCAGAGTTCTCACAGCTGCATATCTCAGTGCTGGTTTAGGAGAGCTACAGAAAAGTTGAAGAACTAGGAAAGAAAACAGATCACTGCCTATAACTCATTTATTAAATAATAAATACATTACTATTTGTTAAATAGTAAATACATCAAAATATAGTATACATAAGAGAATTAGAATATTTAAAATATGCATAAGATTAGATCACAACATCAAAAATTCACATGAAAAATGGATCTTCAAAAATAGACATGCAGGGCCTCCCTGGTGGTATAAGGGGTTTAATGCCACACTGTGGTGCTTCCACAGCCACTGCAGCATGAGTTAGATCCCCGGCCAGGGAGGGGACCCATATGGCACAGCAGACCTCTCCTGCCTCGCCCACTGTTTCCCTCAGCAGTGTATTTCACAGTTGATCTGCCTACTTTTATCTCTGGTGAATCCTCTCACTCCCAGCACCTCTGGCCTGTACCCCAGCTCGTGTATGCATCAATAAAATCTTTGGGAAAAAAAAAATAGACATGCACTTTTTGTTGAGCTATAAAATTTTCAATAGAGAAAACAAAGTTTATTTTTTTCCTTAATGAATATACCCACTAATACTTAAATATAAATGGTAGAAATATTTTTACTTATAAAAGTAAATGGACTTTGTAAACATTAGGAACCAAAGGCATTAAAGTTACTTGTAAGTAAAAAAAAAAATAATGTTTTATATAGGAAAATGGTAACTTCAGAAAAAAGCAAAAAAAAAAAAAGCTAAAATAAGTCTACATTATCAGAATGCAAAGGTGTATCTATACACAGAGCTAAGGTTTAAAAATCAGTTTTGATATCTATGCTGCAGACCTATGGAATTTAAACAAAAATATAAGAATATAAACAAAAGCCAGCTCTCAAATAAACAACTAACCTGAAACAGCAGGTGCCAGCTCCCTTGCAGTACAGTTAGGAAGATGGATGATAGCTGAAGCAGCTTCATAAATAACCATTTCATGTTTATTTCTCAAGCAGCTTTCAATGAAATCAAAGAGTGGACTTTCATGGCTGCCAATAAATATATATAGGCCATCATTTAGGTATCAGAAAGAACAGATGCAATGTGTATGGTGGTTAAAAACAGACAGATTGAGAAGCTCTTTTAGAATTATGGATGAATGACTTCTGAAAATCCACTCCTCCACAAAAGCAATGTGAACACCAGAAAAAATTCTCAAAATCAACTTTTCATCACTTTAGGAGTTTTAAAGGCTTGCAACAACCCTATGAATGTTTACTCAAGAAAAAGCTGAATGTTTCTAAGGATAGCAAGTTTTCTGATGTTTTAACTTGCTCTTTAACTATCTCTCTTCCTAGTTTCATGGCAGACTTGGAAACCAGCATCCTCAGAACTACAGTAGCTTGGAAAGCCAGCAAGCTAATAGTCAGGGAGCAGGTAGAAGGGTATAGCTTCCTGAAAGTCTAACCCCCAAAGACTATCATTATTTGACTTATTGATGCTTTCTCGAAAAGTCCCATTTGTGAAACTAACTTTTATTTCACCTGACTTAAAAATCCATCAATGAGGGCCTCCCTGGTGGCGCAGTGGGTTAAGCCACGCACTATGAAGCAAACCGCAGCCACTGCAACACGAGTTCAATCCCTGCTGCTGGCCAGGCGGGGGACCCACATGGTGCAGCAGACCTCTCCTGCCTCACCTGCTGCTCCCCTCAGCAGTGTTTTTCAGTTGATCTGTCTGTTCTGCTCCCCACTCTCTGTGGTGAATCCTCTCACCACCTATGCCCCTGGCCTGTACCCCAGTGCTTGTATGCATAAATAAACAAATCTTTAAAAAAAAAAATCCATCAATGAGGAAAGCTCTAGCCCCCCACTGAGTGCGTTTCCCAAAAATCAGTGGCAATTATTTAAAGGTGCTGTCATCAGAGGCAATAATTCCAGTTGCAGCAATCAAGAGGCTATCTCAAAAACTTGAAAGGAAAATCCAAGGAATAAGACGTCCATAGGGGACTTTGACAACTTCTGACATATTCCTAGAGATCTAAACTAAGATGAGCATGTATAAGTCTGTGCAAGTACCCAGGAAAGACCAAACAGAGCATAATTTCTTGGCTATGTCTGACTTCCAGGGTCTGCTCAAGTAGCAAGTGAAGTCTAAGGCAGACCATAAACTGCCAGAACATGGAAAGTATGACCCAACTGATCACCTGAGTTACCAAATCTTATTAAATAACCATTTTGACAAAAATTATGTCATGCAGACATTAAAGCCCAGGCTTAAGGGGAAAAAGTAGTCCATAGAAATTACTTCTGAGGAAGCCCAGATGTTTGCAAAGACAAAAATCAACTAATATAAATATGGTCAAAAAAAGAGGAAACCATGTATAAAGAAAAAGCAAAGTGTAACAATCATGCCTCACCAAGCAGAGACTGTCAAAGTGACAGAAATATTTTTTTTAAATAGGAACAAAATAGGGTTTGAAAAGTAGTGTAACTGGAATGAAAAATTCACAAGATTACTTCAACGGCATATTTGCATTAGCAGTGGAAAGAACCCATAAACCTGAAGATAAGTAAACAGACAATTCAGCTGAGAATAAGAAAAACAAACAATAAATAAGACCTTGGAGATTTGTAGAATATGATCAAATGTACCAACATTTGTATAATAGGAGCTCCAGAAGGAAAAGTCACACACACACACACACACACACACACACAGGCAAAGGGAATATTTGAAGAAACACAGTCATACATTGCTCAATGACAGGTACCTATTCTGAGAAGTTTGTTATGAGGCGATTTCATTGTTGCACAGATGTCTGAGTGTAATTACACAAACCTACATAGAATAGCTAACTACACACTCAGGCTATATAGTATATCCTACTGGGAACATCATATGTGGTATGTCATTGACTAAAACTTTGCTTATTGACACTTGACTGTCATAACCAAAAACCTCCCAAATTTGATGAAAAATATTAATCCATGCACCCAAGACTCAACTAATCCCAAGCAGGAGACCACAGTCAAACTGCTGAAAGCATAAGACAGAGAGAAAATCTTGACAGCAGTTAGATGAAAAACCACTCATGTTTTACAGGGGAGCATCAGTACAATTAATGACTAACTTTGCACTTGAAACAATGGAAGAGAGATGGCAACAAAATGCCATATTCAAGACGCTGAAGTAAAAAGACAAGAACTCTTTATCCCAGCAAAGCTAGAATTCAAAAATGATGGTTTAAATGCATTCCCAGATAAGCAGTGACTAAGAGAATATACTGCAAATGACTCAATTTACTAAAAAATATTAAAGGAAATTTTTGAGACAGAAAGATTGACTTCCCAGAGCAACATGAATAAGGAAAAATAAAGAACATTATAAATGGTAAAGTATGTGAGCTGATATAAAAGAGCATGTAGTTTTTTTTTTCTTAATTACTTCAAGGGACATAAAATTAGAACACTGTATTACTAGATTTATAACATGTAATATACATGAAAGTAACAGACCAAATGAAGATGTGACATCTTAATACTGAATATTTCAAACTAAGAACATGGTATATACCTATTTATTCAAGTCATACTATAACATTTTATAACATTCTGTGTAAAGATATACATAATCTTTGGTAGGTTTATTCCCAAGGCTTTGATTATAATACAATTATAAAGGGAAACATTTTTTTCCAAATTTGTAGTTTTGATTGGCTGCTGGAATATGAACATAAAATTTTGGACATCAACCTTCCAGTAACCTTGGTAAATTCACACTTTTATTCTAATAGATAATATATGATTGCTACTTCTGCAATATATACAATCATGTCTTCTGCAAAGATAGTTTTATATCCTCTTTCAAATCTTTAGATATTTTTTCTTGACTTACTGCACCAAGCAGGACATACAGTATAATGTTACTAAAAAGGAAGATTAGTAGGCATCCTCATCCATTACTATCTCAAGGGGAAAACCATTCACAGTTCACTGTAAGTATAAAGTTTACTGGAGATTTGCACATTACCAAAATAACAATGTTCCTTTATATTCCTGTTTTAAGAGGTTAATCATGAACTGCCACTGAAATTTTATCAATTGATTTTTCCTTGTATCCATTAAGACATTAAGAGTCTTCTACTTTACTTTTCAAATGATGGTTTTTTTGAATGTTAATCTTGCAGTGGTGTAATACGCATTGAGAAATATCTGTCCACTAGTCTTCATATAGCTTTTTTCCTTCAGTCTCTCATGTCTTCCTTTAATTTCAATTATCTGTCACATGATAGTTCACTTAATATTTATCTACAGTTCTGAGACTTTTTTCTTTAATCTATGTTCTTTAAATGTTTTCTTTTAGTTTATGTTCAAATTTATGGACTCCAAATCTTTCATTCTTTCATCAGCCATTTCTAATCTATGGCTAAGTCCATCCAGCAAATTATCCAATTCAATTATTACCATACATGTGGCAGGCAGAATGTGTTTCCACTCAAAAAATTTTTTCCATGCTTTTATTCATGGATGCATAGGATGTTACATTACATGGCACAGATCAACCCCAGCCTGGATGCTGGACTTTCTTAGCAAGCCCCCCAAATTGCATATGCCAATTCTCTGTATTAAGTGTCTTTAAATATTTATCTCTTGGGTTCTGCCTGTTTGGTTGGATTTTGACTGGTATAAAACTTTTAAACTTAAGAATTTCTCTTTTGCTTCTTTCTATAGTTTCTAATTCTCCTGTTCATTAACTATTTTTTACTAAAGTCTTTAAAAAATTTATAGCAGAGGCTTTAGAAACTTTTGTCTGCCAATTCTGATATCATAGTCAGTTTCTACTGATTGCTTTTTCTCTTAACTACTGGTCATATTTTCTTTGCACTTTTAACAAATCTCACCCAGTATATTGCATCTTGCAGATAACAACTTTTCTGCAGTTTTTGTCTGCTTTTCACCGCTCACCAGTACTTTAAATTAGTTATGGGTTCTTTCTTGGTTGGGAAGGCCGAGTTTTGCAGTAATGGTATAATCATTATTTGTAGGAAGGCTAATATTACCAAACTATTCCACCACTACTAGATAGGAAACTCACCTGAATGTTTAATATTTCATTTTACCTTTTCCATTGACACATTACTTTCCCTAGTTTTGTTTTTTAGTGGTTACTCAAGTTATTACAATAGTCACCCTTATATTATCACAGTCTATGATAAATAATGTAATGCTTCCTTATAAATGTGTGGTTATATTTTCTCCCAAATGTACTTTAAATAAAGAAATCATTAAATGCAGTACTTCAGCATTTTTTATAAATAAATATGATAAAAGAAAAATTTTAATACCATTTCTAGCATTCACATTTAATTATATATCCTGTGACCTATGTATTTTCTGTTCAATTATCTTTTTGTTATTAGATTAACAATAATTATTAGACATGTACTAGAGTATACATTAATGTTTAAAAAATAAATGTGTTATTTGGAATCCAACGTTTAATCTTGAAAACATCAAATCCATCTGTCAAGTCAACTCTACCCAAAAAATATTCATAAAGGAAATAAACTTTGCAGTGTATTAACCAGCAAATGAAAAAATACTCAGGATTAGGTCAAGACACTTACCCCTCTTCATTTTCTTTTAGTAAGCGACTGGCAATTCGGATCAGCATGCAGTAGGCAAATTGTGATTTCAGGCCAGATTTAGTAAATTTATTCAGCATCTTAGAAACAGCAAGGCGATCATTCTTTTTAAGGTGATAGAGGACTCCCAGTGCATGGTACTAAAGAATATGAAAAAGAAGGCAACATATAGTAAGCTGAGTAGAAGGTGGGCAAAACATACAGCACAACAGAATTGCATAGAACTAGATTTCTAATAAAAAGATACCATGTTAAATGTATACAAACAAAAGTATTTTTTTCACACACAACCAAGACTGTAAGGATAAATTTCTGACTGCCCCCTAAAAGTTGTAAGTTCAGATTGGACAAGTATTAAAAAGGTGACAACCAATCTGGAGATGGTTCTAGCAGATTCAGCATCACTTGCTGTGACCTTAATGCAAAGGCTCTCAGTCCAAAGCTTCACCAGTGCTAAAAGTCTGTTTTAGTAGTTTTAAATTAACTGCAGCCATGTTAGTTGTTACAGGATTAATCCGCTAAAGTAGGCATAAGGAGTATAATTATCATGGCACTTTGTGTAGAAACACAATGATCAGAATTAGGAGGGTGAGAGTATTTCCCAAGGGAAAAATTACTACTCTATTTCTTCATAACTGAATATGTTAACACAAGCAGCTATAAAACTGAGAGGCGAAAAATAAGTACCCTCTCAAATACAAAACAGGGTACTTTATATAAAACTGCCAGTTAAGAAATTAATCTTGTTCCTTTTAATAAGGAATAGGTTAATGAATATGTAAAGATCTCTCCAACAAGATGATTATAAAGGTCACAAAGTAAAAATTATTTTTCAGTTTTTATAATGTCTAGTATAAGCAAGACCTCAGAAATATGGAATTGAACCTCCTTCACAAACTGTTTTTCAAATAAAGGGCTGAATGCATTGTGATAACTTCTGGAATAAACATCTCAAACTACCACTGAATAAAACAATCTTTCCTAAATATTCTTAGAGGGGATCATCTAGATTCTACAGACACTAGTAGGGTCTGTGGCAGTAATCATAATTAGTGGGGTAATATACACTAGTAGGTTGTTCAATATGACAAAGAATTTCCCTTAGTTAATGCTGATCTGGGAGTCAATAAATAAATTACCCCTAAAAGACTGACTTAAAGATTAGCATAAGACATAACCTAGTGTGAGAAGGATGACAATACCTGAACCATAATATTATCACTTGAAGCAGCTTCTTGGGCTTCATTGACCCATCGTTTAACAACATCATAGCTTATCTTCATCATGTGCTAAACACAGAAAAAATTGAAACAGATAATGCATGGTCACCAGAAGTTTAGAAACATTAGTTTTCTTGGGAAACCACTAACAAAGATACTTGCAAAAGAAAAAACTAGCATAGTGGCTTTATAAGCTTTATTTCATGTGTAATGAACTAATGAACCAGAAAAACTTTCTCTAAGATCCTTTTGCAAATGTAAATACCTGGTTTTTTTTTTGGGGGGGTGGGGGATGGTATATAAAGAAGTAGCAAGAAGGAAAAGACAGGAAGACAAAAACGGAGAACAGACTGGTATTTAATAATGTTAATATTATAGGTCTTTCAGGAAACTCACCTGGAAGAAAAAAAAAAGAGTACCAATACATATACCCTGCTGTAAAACTGAACCAATTATATTCCAGAACCAAGAACTCTAATAATTCAAATGATCTAACCCAATCACACATCAACAAACAATTTTAATCAAAAACACTGTGATAGGCTGTAATGAGTAGATTTTAGTTTGGTGGAAAAGAAAACATTCCTAAAACAAAGACCACTTCTGGGGAGGAAATGTAAAAGTAGGACAGGAGATTTTAATTGAAGGGCACAACTACAGACACACGGCATCAGCAAAAGCAGAAGACAAAGCAAGAGATAGAAACCTAGGTCATATAGGAAGATTTAAAGAAAACGCTCAACTCTCAGTTACTTCCCTGTCCCCCACCTTTACTGTGTGAACAGACTATTCTGATTACCAAATCTTTCAAATATGAAAATGTCACATTTTTAACTTCCTGTTCAGATAAAGTAATACAGATGTATACATTTTTTAAATGTCTCAAGTATGACAGAATAACAGTGGCTGTTTTTCTTACAGAAACTATATCATGCTCAGGAGCTAGCTACTTGATCACTTACTAAGGAAGAGACCAGGGCTGAACTCGATACACTGGACACTCTATCCACAATGGCCTGCTTCATGTACCTTTCAATGGCCTGCAACATTGTTCCCTAGAAATAGCCATAAAGAAAAAACTCATTGAAGCAAATTTTCATACAAAATGACCATTTCAAAATAAAAAGCAGTCATATATTTGTTTCTGTGTAAATATTTACAAACGCATTGAAAAGATTACCATATAATAATCACATCCCGTAAGGCGAAAACCAAGACAACCAAGTAGAAGCTTCAAGGAAGCACACACAAAGTTTATGAAAGAACGAAAAATAACTGTTGAACTAAAACAGCTCTACAGAGAGAATCCCCATCTGGAGGAAATATACACGTATAGTCAACCAATCAGGGATGTTATAAAAGAAACCACTATATGGGCATAGAAGCAGGTTCTGAAGTCCTGAAATTACTTTTACATAAAGGGCATACATTTTCATTTTCCCAGAGTCCCATAAATCAAATGTAATCCCTGATTATTTCAGAAATGTAGAAATCAAATGTGGACTAATGAACATATTCAACCCTCAATATAAAATTCTCTAGAAATAAAGTTCTTTTTCACTTTAAATGGAAGGAAGTCCAGCAATGGGAAGGTGGTATCAGATGTGTAAACAGACCAAGATCAACAGTCAGACGAAGTCTTATTGCCAGCACTGGCATCATCCGTTCTTAAGCTATCAATTTAATGTTTAAAAGCAACAACAACAAAACAGATGAGCAGCAAAAAACATGAAACCATTTTTAATTATTATTAAACCATTTTTATTACTCCTTTTAGGATCCAGATTTACAATGGCCAATCTTTAAAACTTGATAAAATTGCAAACATATACATAAGACATATCCAAGCATAAATAGAACTAAAATATTATTCAACTTGCTAGGCAATGCAAATGTCCTTGGGCTTTAAATGCCATTAATTTTAACCTTTCCTACTCAAGAGTCCTGAGAAAGGGACAGCCTAACATGGTATGGCCTCACCTCTTTAGACACAACAGACTGAGTCAATGTTAAATACCTGACTCCGACCCAGGTCGCTGGGTAACAGCTAACCTCATTCTCTTTTAAATATTTGATTAAGGGGACTTGAGTATGGTATGTGACAGATCGTTATAATGAGTATCAGAGAAATCTTGCTGCTGAGTTCCACAGAGGTGCTCTATTGAATAGTCTGGCATCTTGTTTTAAGCTGTACATCAATTTTTGAAAAATCTATATCCTGTAATAGTTATTTTTAAAGCTAAATTTGAATGGGCTTTTGTTTCCTGAAAGCTATGTGCCTTGGCCCTGACAAAAGTCCATGGGGTGAACACAGAGGAAAATAGACTAATTAAAATAAACAAAAGAACACAATAATCTGAAGGAAAAAGCCTGGAGCCACAAAAGCGTTTCTGGTGGTCACGTTTCTCTCTTGCTGAAGAGTCACAAAGTTTGATGAGGGAATCTTCAAGTTTAACACGGCCACCTACAACGTTCCCTTTGAGATCCCTCAGTAAAACAAAGACAACTTACATCAGTGATTCTGCAGAGAGCCCTTATGGCTGGGCCTCGGTACACATCTTCCTTTCCAGTCATGTCCTTAGTCAGACTAAGAAAAATCAAATTAGTTAATGTGAACCAGTTAGAGAAAACCTCCCCTGTCAAGGCCACCCCTAATTCCAATTGTCTTCATAATTCTCTTAATGCAGCTACTGAGTCAATGAACATTTACTCTCTTTTTTGGAATAAATTTTAAAACTATAGGACAAAAGACGATACCAATTCTAAAGCTACAACAATAAGCAGAACAGTCTTTGCTTTCACGAAGCTTATATTCTAGTTGAAAGTAAACTGTCAGGAATAAAATACGTAATTTCAGAAACTTAGCTGATATGAAAATAGACAATGAGAGTCCTAAACCTAAATTTTAAAAATTCATTGAACTAAACATAATTCTAAAAGAAACTGGCTAAATGACAAACTCCTGAGCTTTCTTTAAGGTATGACTTCCTAAAATGACAACAGTCAATGCCTTCAGACCCTATGCTCAACTTCAAAAACAGGCAGAGGGATGTGTGATGAACAATTTCCTGTTCATACTTTAAAGAGTTTTCTTATCACTTTATTCACCCTTTTCCTCTCTCTTCTCGTCATGCATTTATACTACCCCCAAACTATTTTTCAGTTTTAAAAATGTTTCATGTAAGAGTACATTTTAAAAATATTGCAAAATGTAAAGTGTTAAGTCTCCCCTTATGTAACTTAGTATGTAGTATCACTCAACTAAAGATAACCATCGTGGATGGCATCACTTAAATTTTTGTAAAGAAGTTTAACACATATTTACAACCACAGAGACTTATTAAAAAGCAAGCTTTCTAGTCTTGTGACACCTTTCTTTTTACTTAAATTTGAGAATCTTTCCATATCTGCAGGTCTTAAAAATTTTAGATACTTATCTATCCATTCTTATATATCTAAAACAGCTTTTTAATAGTAGCAACAGTTTCTGCTGTTGGGGTGTAAATAATCTATTATGCAGGTTCTTTCACAAATATTTGCATTTATCCAATTAGACAAAAAACTGGAGCTTGGCAGATTTTGTTTCTCCTAAGGCTTCTCTTGTAGGCTTGTAGTTGGCATTAAGGCAGTCATGCACAATACATAAAGAGATGGCTATGTTCCAATAAAACTTTATTTACAAAACGAGGCAGCAGTTTTGGCCATGGGCCAGTCTGGCAACTGCTCAGTACTATACTTCGGTCTTTAGCTTGTGCTGCCCTGACATTATGTATAGGAATGTCTAGGAATGTGTCTGGGGTGTGTTCTGAGGGAGGAGGAGAGGGAAGTGAATGGAGACAACACAAAAAATTCTTCTGGAGTGGGTAGCTCCATAGGCAACTGCTTATTTAATGCCTGTGGCAGTTAAATGAGGAGCCCTACGAATTACATCTCAGAGGCCCACATCCAAAAGAGGAAAAGTAAAAAATTTAACTCTTAGAATTAACCCTCCAGTATGAACCCCATTTCTTTTTAGACTGGACTTATTGGTAGCTTATATACAATAAAAATACACAGGTTGTGTTCAGTTGGGCGAGTTTTGGCAATTATGATCACCTGTGTAAACTTTACCCAACGTGAAATACCAAATGTTTGCATCACATCAAAGAGTTCCTTCCTGCCCAATCAGTTCCTCGCCTATCAGACTTCAATTTTCTCTCACCATAGTAAGTCTGGACAAGTTTTAGCAAGTGTATAAAAGAATCATCCCAAATGTGTTCTTTTGTGTCAGCTTTTATTCCAATATAATGTTTAAGAAGTTTATCCCTGCTGTTACCCGAATCATCATTATTCCTTTTTATTGCTGAATAGTAGTCCACAGATTTGTTTTTCCACTTTGTTAATGTTAACACCAAAGCTACTATGAAATGCTTAGACAGTATTTTCTTGACCACATAATACTTTTCTTGGGTAAATAATTAGCAATGGAATTACTGGCTGCAAGGTAGGCCTATGTTTAACTTCTTAAGAAGCTACTAGGATTTTTCTAAGGTGGTTAGAACAAGCTTACAGTCCATCAAAAATGTTAAAGAGTTTCAACTGTTGCATATGCCTGGTATAGGAGCAGGGCTTTTTAAATTTGGTCTCATTGGCTTTCTTGTTTTCACCATTCTAACAAGTATGGAACGATATTTCATTGAGGTTTTGTTTCCCCAGGACTAAGAATTATTAAGAACCTTTCCATGGACTTATCGGTCATTTATATTCTTTTGTGAATTATCTGTCTTCAGGTTTTCTTGATACTCAGTTTCTTACCAAGCTACACAACTGTGGGTATATATAAAATGATTATTCACTTATATCAGTTTTCTATTCTTAACAAATGACAACAAATTTAAGTGGTGGCTTAAAATAACAAAATTTTATTATCTTAGTTTTGTGGTTACAAGTCCAACAAATACCTCAGTAGGCTAAAATCACTGTCAGCTGGGTACATTCATCTCAAACAAAACTCACTAACCCACCTCAAGATCCACCCCACCTCCAAAATTATGAGCTTAAAGCCGAGTAGTCTTAACTTGTTTGCCTGTAGAAACTTCAGATTCTGACAGTCTTTTCACCTCACCCCCTCTCTGCCCTGTGTGGACTACAGCAGACAACAAACAACAGTCCTCCCTAGATAACCCCTGCTCTACTTCCAGTTTCTGCTTGGATGCTGAGGGAGTCTACAAGTCATACCCTTGTGTCCTTGTAACAGGGTGCGCCCCAGGAAAGGGGGAAGTTCCAGAATCCCGGTTCTGCCCTAAGTGGGTGGAGCTAAGCAGGGATAAGAAGATGTTGGAGAGAGGACAGAGAACAGAAGGAAGGGGAGAAAAAGGAAGCAGGATGGAGAGCAACAAGGAGGCATGGAGGAGGCACATGGAGCAGAGGGACATGTGAAAAGACTGCACTTGCTTTTGGTCTTGGACTGGTTAAAACAGAGTGGATGAGAGACCTGTGGGGAGCTAAATAATGGCAGCTTTCATCTTAATTTTAATTTTGCTCTTTTCCTCCCAGATTTGTCTAACTCTTTCTAACCTTTTTCTATAAGTCTCTACTAAAAGGTCCTTCCAACTTGTAGCAGGCTTTTGGGCTTTGCTTTGGGCCAATCCTATTTAGCTAAACTTTTACCCTCAAGGAGATGGGTAACTTTAAATGCTTAACTTAATAACTATATTCTTTGTCCTTTCTGTATTGTACCCTAATTGTATTAAAGTTCCTTTCCATTAAAGTCCTTATATGTTTGTCTTAATGCAGCGAATGGCAAAACCCATTTAAAAAAGGCAGGTTTAGAAGTTCTAAAGTACCCCTCTCCCTGCCCTGTAACATCCTCAGTGTTGTTTTGAGTGAATAAACTGACCTCTTGCTCTTTCCAAGGTTTAAGCAAAAGGCAGGATAGTGACACCTTTAACTTTTTCCCTAAAGCATGATTTCCAAACAGTGAAGCTCTCGATTTTAGTGTCCTCTGCCATTTTGAGAAGCTGAGAATTTTTAAAATCAGGAACCCCTGGGTCTTGTTTAACAGGTCTCTCATCCATTCACTTCCCATTCTCAAATTTTACTACAAATAGCAAAACAAACCAGGTCACACTACAACACTGTCTGGAAATTTCTTCAGTTAAAATCCAAGTTCACGCTTTATAAACTCTGCTTTCACATAACTGCAGCAGGACCCCACCAAGCTTTCTGCCACAACATAACAAGGCCCAAGGGTCCTTTCCTCCAGTTTCTGACATTTCCCTCACTTTCTTCTGCACCCTCCCCCGCCTCAATGTCCACATTTCCACCAAGACTGTTCCCAACAATGCGAGTGTCCTCAGAGGTGACATTTTCTCTAGCCTGCTCCCCACTTCCTTTTGAGTCTATAGAGTTATTAGCACCTGATGTCTGTTCAGGGCACTGGAGGCTTTTTCTATCATGAGACTCAAAATTCTTTTAGTATTTGCTCATTGCCTGATTTACAAAACAATTTCTACATTTTAGGTATATGTTAAAGCAGCATCCAATTTCCAGGTACAAGTCTGTTCTAGGTTATTTGTTTGTTTTTTGGCCAGCTTTACTGAGATAGAATTGATGTATACCACTGTGTAAGACTGAGGTATATACAGTGTATTGATTTGATGTAAAATGTATTCACTTTCTATAGCTGCTGTAACAAATCTCCATAAACTTAGAGGCTTAAAACATTATCTTAAATGTTTGTAAATTACAAGTCCAACAGAGGTCTCCTAGACTAAAATCAAGATGTCAGCAGGGTCATATTCCTTTCTGGAGGCTGTAGGAGTGAATGCATTTCCTTACCTTTTCCAACTTCTAGAGGCCACCCATGCTCCTTGGCTCACGGTCCCCTTCACCTATCTCCAAATCCACTGACCGTTCTCTGTTTCTGCTTCCGCCATCACATCTCTTTACTGACTCTTCTCTGCTGCTCTCTTCCACTTTTAAAGACGCCTATCTTTATATTGGACCCACCTGAAAAATCCAGGCTCCTCCCTCTCTCTGCTGATCAGCAACTTTACTACCCGATACTCACAGGTTCTGGCAATTGAGACAGGGTGATGGGGCAGAAGGATAATGCCTACAACAGCTACGAAAGTCAACTAGGAAATGTACTTGGAATGATCTAGAAGCAAACCATAATCAAGGTGCTATAACAGGACTCAGGGAACAAACAGCTAAACAAATAAACACCTTCAATTAGTACCTGACTAGTCTATTTGTAATGTTTCCAATATTTGATGAATCTAGTAATCTAAGCGAAGATTTTCTGTTTCTTTGGCAGACACTGTTAGCTAACTGATTCAAAACCCATTTTCAACTCCTTCTCCATTGCCTGCCCCTAATGCTTGGACAATAAAAGCTAAATACTCACTTTTCCTGGCCTCCTAAGGATAGTCATATAACACCACTCTGCCAAATGAAATCTAAAAGTTGCCTTGGGAAAAGCTACTGCATACCTGATAAAACAGGCAGATGGTGCTGGCCCTCCCTGGCCCCTTTCCCAGCACCCCTCCCACCTTGAATGGTGGATTGCCAATAATATAGGCATCTATTTTACAATAACGTGAGGATGTCCAAAAGAATTCAAGAGACACTAGTCCTTGAGCTGTTAAGCTTCTGAACCAACACCAGCTACACGATGCCTATTTTGGTTTCAGTAACTATTAGCATCTGGCTATGTTGTTTTCAGCTGAAAACTTTACCAACTGAAATTATCTTAAACAGAACTGCTGGTTAAACATAAGTACCCTCCTCCAGAATTCGTTTGGCCATACAAATACCAGATTCATGTAAATGAGTTATAATAAATAAAGTAGCAACTTTAAAAAAAAATAACATTGGTTATATATTTTAGACCTCAAGTTATACATACTCATTTTAGGAATTACCACAATTTTAAAGAAAACAGTAACAATCCAAACACCCACAGAAAACCTACTGGTAACATATTAGTGTATTTCCATCCATATATTTTATGCACATATGAAAATGAAAGATTTAAAGTGAAAATATATAGAATACACACTTATTGAACTTTCATTGAACACTGTATTGAAAGTTTTTTCATATCATTAACAATGTTCCAAAAATAATTTTTAAACATTAAAGTATTTCATGATTATAACATGGTTAATTAAAAAATTATAACAATGACTTAAGTTCTATCCTTTTTGTAGTGTAATGCTGTAATTAGAGTGTTGTAATGAACATCATTTTATATAAGTCTTTCTGTGCTGAGTATTTTCGGAGGACAGTTCTATAGATGAGGCATTAATGGGTGAAAGAAATAAATCCTCTCAAATATTCCACAAATGCTGCCAAGTCCTTTATGGAAAAAATGAACCTATTTATTATTCTAACCTCCCATCCCACCCTCCATATACAAGAATATCAGTCTCCCTTGCAAGTATTGGCTGCTGTACCTTTTTTTGCCAATTTGGTAGGAAAAAAATTGTAATTCATTTTTGAATTTTTAAGTTACATTGTTTGCTACTAGTGAGGAGGACTTTTTAATTGGATAGATCCTTTGTGTTGGTTATTTTAGGAATTATCACTTGGAATTCTTTTAAGTATATGAGTTTTTCATAAGTGATAAATTCTAGCCCTTTGATGTATTTGTTGAAAATACTTTATTACAGTGTGTCATTTTCTTCTTAGTTTTGTTTATATATCTCTATGAGCATTTTAAAATATAACCACTATTCTTTGAATTTCTTTCTTTGCCTTATCAGGTAGGGACAGTTTTCACATAATAATAACCACAATTAAGAAAAGTTCAAGGGCCTCCCTGGTGGCGCAGTGGGTTAAGCAACGCACTATGAAGCAAACCGCAGCCACTGCAGCACGAGTTTGATCCCTGCCACCGGCCAGGGAGGGGACCCACATGGCGTGGCAGACCTCTCCTGCTGTGCCCGCTGCTCCCCTCAGCAGTGTACTTCTGTTGATCTGCCTGTTCTGCTCCCTGCTCTCTGTGGTGAATCCTCTCACCCGCCCTACACCTCTGGCCTGTACCTCAGTGCTTGTATGCATAAATAAATAAATCTTAAAAAAAAAAAAAAGTTCAAGATATTTCATTCTTTTAAATTCTATTGAATTTCCAAAAAAAATAACTTTAATATAGAAATAAAACAATAAATATGCTACTAAATATATGAAGATCCCACCCTAGGTTTTGACCATTTACATACCTGCTTGTGACAATTATCACATCTTCAGAGATGTTAGCCATTTCTTTGATGGTAAGATAACACATTCTTCTCAATGTTTGCTGAAAAATTATTTATAAAATGCAACATGTTATTCAAAAGGAAATTATTTTTTAACTGCTTGAATAATCCAGAAATATTTTTAAAAAGTTAATCTCTAAGTTTCTCACTTACCCAAGAATTGTTTTACTATCTAGATGAAAAAATATGCAGAACACTACTATTTCTCAAACATAAATAACTGATTCATTGACACACTGGAAAACACCTAGATGAAAACCTAAAAGTTCAGCTATTACATAGGACTCCTGCAGAGAGCTGCAAACTTGGACTCTGACAGTGTGAGCACAAAGACATAGGTTTCTAACATGCTGAAGCCTTTTTCTAGCAAATACATGTATTTTAAATATATTTTAAAATTAGAAAAAAAGGACTGGAAATATGTGCAAACTGCCTTTTTCCCCAGTTCCATATGTATAGATACTGAACTTTAAAGTATTATGACTGTGTAACTAGCTTCCAATTTCAATGGTCAAGTTTTTCAATGGATAGCAGGATGCAAAATAATTATTAACAGTAATAAAGCTTCTTTACCCTTCCCCCTTCACCTGGGTTTCTGATTTATTCATATACTATGGACAACGGTTCCTCTTGCCTATCCAGCCTTATTGCCTATCCAGTAACTTCAAATTTCATATAAGCAGTAAGACCTAAATACGTCAGACCCAACTCCAGAGCCCACGCTGTAGAGAAAATCTGGTAGACAGCTGTGCTCATGAAGGGAAGAGAAGGAAATAAGGATCCTCATGACTACTGAGAAAAAAACCACCCCAGAAAACTGTGTAAAAGTGCAGAGCAAATGATACTTACACAAAGCTACTATGAGAGAAAAAGAAAATAGAAAATGAGAGTCAAAACAGAACTAAAATAATTCCTCTCCCCTCCCCCTGCCCAATAAAAAGTCTACCATGAAGAAAACTGGAGACCTAAAAAATTAGCTGAAGTATAAAACGTAAGGGCACAACAATATTATTAGCCATCAGGGAAATACAAATTAAAACCACTTATTAGATTATCATCTCACACCCACCAAAAGTGACTAAAGTCAGAGAGAGTGATAGTATAAAGTGCTGGCAAAGATGTGTTCCTACCACTAAAACATAGTGCTCAGACAAATACACCAATTAAAATATGAGCAAAGTTAATGTAAATATGTAGCCAAGGGCAAAATGAAGGGAAATTCACAGATGCCAAAAATGGAAAAAGAAGCAACTCACAGTCACCCAGAGCCAGACTCTTACAGTATGGGATAAGGCATCTGAGTCAAGGAAGAAAAGATCCTAAAAAATAGGTTCTTCAGGCATAAGGAATATTATTCTAGGTAACTCAGTAAGGAGAGAAAGTGGAGAAAAAAAAAAAAGGTAAATAGTAACAAATATCATGTATTGGTGAAAGAGTAGACAAACAATTTAATAGAACAGAACAGAAAACCCAGAAATACACCCCCATAATCAAACTGCTCTTGGGCAAAGGAGCCAAGGTCACACAGTCAGGCAAACAGAGTCTCTTCAACAAATGGTGCTGGAACAACTGAACATCCATAAGCAGCAGAGAGACCTTGTGCCTTGCACAAAAATTAACTCAGAATGACCATAGATCTAAATGTAAAATGCAAACTATAAAACTGCTAGAAGATAACACAGGAGAAAAGCAAATGACACTGGGTATGCAGATCACGTTTTAGGTACAACACCAAAGACATGATCCGTAAAATAAAAAAGTTAAAACAAGACTTTAAAATGTTAAATTTTCTGCTCTGTATAAAACAGTATCAAAAGGATGAGACAAGTCACAGACTGAGAGAAAATATTTACAGGGCATATATCTGATAAACAATTGTTCTCCAAAATATTTTTAAGAACTCCTTAGAACTCAAAAAGAGAAAAGTAACCTGATCAAAAATTGTGCCAAATAAATAGATATCCCACGCAGACGGTGCTCGACATATAATTGAAACAAGATACAGCTACATTCCTACTAGAATGGCCCAATCTGGAATATTTACACACCAAAGGCAGGCCAGAGATAGTCTTTTCTGATAGGATAGTGTGAAGGAGAGGAGCTGTGTTTAGCTATCCTCATGAACCCAGTCTCTCTGACCATGTCTTCCCTTTTGTTTCAAATATATTCAGCCTGTGGCTTTACTACCTGATTGCCTTTTTGAGGTTGACAATCATAAAGGAATTGTAAGAAACAAGAACTATAAAATTTCAAGAGAAAAGCTCTGGGGAAAATCTTGTGATCCTGAATTAGGCAAAAATGTCTATGATTCATATCAAAAATTCAATCCATAATGGAAAAAGAAAATTGATAAACTGGACTTCAAAAAATGAAAAAGCAAGCCACAGAGATAAGACAAAATCCAGAATATATGAAGACCTCTGAAGACTCAGTAATAAGAAACTCTACCTTGCTCATTAAAAATGAACAAAATAGGCCCTCCCTGGTGGCGCAGTGGGTTGAGCAACGCACTATGAAGCAAACCATAGCCACTGCAGTACAAGTTCGATCCCTGCCTCCGGCTGGGGAGGTA
>JAGFMF010011701.1:69265-155735 GCA_019455555.1 Galemys pyrenaicus | reverse complement strand
TCTCTGTGGTGAATCCTCTCACCCCGCCCCCACACCTCTGGCCTGTACCCCAGTGCTTGTATGCATAAATAAATAAATCTTTAAAAAAAAAAAAAAAAAACAAAGGATACCACTACATATCTACTAAAATGGCAAAAACTGGAAGCAAAGAAAAGATAATACTAAGTGCTAGAATTGTTCCAGAAGCACCCCAAGCAACTACAACTCCCATACAGTGCTGCCAGGAAGGGGACAGTCACTTAGGAAGCAGGCTGTTTACTACAATGTTAAATACACACACATCTATCAGGACCCAGCAATCCCACTCTAAGAGAAATAATAGCTATTAATACGTTCAAAGCCTTGTACATAAATGTTTATAACAACTACCTATCTACCCCCTACATTTATATACATACACCAAAAACTGGCAACAAACCAAATATCCTTCCACTGGTGAACAGATAAACAAACTGAGGTCTATCCATACAATGGAATTCTACAATGAAATAGAAAGGTATAAACTACTGATACAAACAACAGTATGGACAAATCTCAGAATGCATTATGCTAACTGACTGAGAAGACCTGAAGGCTTCACACAGCAAGGATATAATTTTTTCCTGGAAAGGAAAGAAGAGCTATCTTTGGCTGCTCCAGGCTGAGGCTGGAAGGAAAATATCATACAAAGAGGCATGTGGGCACTTTCCGGAGCGATGGAAATTTTCCAAATCTTGATTGTACAGGTGATACTACTACTATACGTATTTGTCATTAATTCTCAACATGATAATTTTTTAAAAATGTGGTAAGTAAATGAAAAGGCAAGCCATCGACTGGGAGGAGATATTCACAGACAGGGAGAAGAAGACAATTTAAAAAAAGTAAAATATTTGAACAGACACTTTATCAATATGATATACAGATGAGGGCATCCCTGGTGGCACCAAGAGATTGTCTCAGCACTCTCAAGCTATGGGAAGCCACTGCAGCACAAGTTTGATCCTGGCCACGGAGGTGACCCACATGGCATAGCGGATCTCTCCTGTCTCACCTGCTGCTCCCCTCAGCAGTGTATTTCAGTAGATCTGCCTGTTCTGTTCCCTACCCTGTCTCTGGTGAATCTTCTACCTCCAGTACCTCTGCTCTACACCTCAGTTCTTGTATGCATAAATAAATAAAAATAAATATTAAAAAATATATACAAATAACATATAACCACGTATTTGTTTAATGCATTCACAATACTTTCATCACTAAGGAAATGTAAATCAAAACATGACACGTCTAGATATTAACCAAAAAAATGAAAACACAGGCCCACACAAAGCCTTGAATTAAATATTTTTAACAGCTGTGTTACCATAAGATGGAGACAACTCAATTATCTATTAACTTGTAAAAGAATAAACAGATGCTCTCTACAATGGAATACTACTCAGCAATAACAATGAATAAACTGACTAACGCATAAACTTGGGTCAACCCCAAAGCCAAAAACTAAGTGAAAGAAATAAAACATACAAGTCATAAAAGACAATACCCTAAATGATTAAATTTAAATGGAAATCTAGAAATGCAAAACTCTGTTGTTAGAAAGCAGATCAGTGACTGCCTGTGCTAAAGGGTTGGAGGAAGAGAGGACGACTAAGCTCTATGCAGGCCCATTCTAGGAGGAGGCAAAGTTTCTGTCATGGCAGTGGTGGTGTTTCCATGACTATAGGCACTGGTCAAAACTTACTGAATTGTACCCTTAAAATCTGTCATGTATTTATACTCAGTAAAGCTTATTTTCACAAAAAGACTAAATCAATTTTAAACTTACAAATCAGACGGAGCAGCATAATAATTCACAGAACAATTCACAGAAGAGGAAAGTAAAATGGCCATTAAACATATGAAAAGGTTTTCAATGTCAGCAGTGATTATCAAAATGCAAATTAAAACCACAAAACCTGCCATTTAACAGGTAAGGAATCAGAGAAATATCTCTGTAGACTGGTACAACTCAAAGACCATTTTGACAAGATCAAATAACTAACATTATCTAGAAATTTCGCTTGTAGGTATTTTCCCCAGAAAAATTCTCACTATGTACAAAAGAAGTCATGTACATGAATATTATATGAACTATGACTTGTAATAACAAATAAGTAGAAGGAACTCACATCACCAATGGGAGAATGGATAAATAATGGGAATATTGTATATTCACACAGATTCCACAGCAGTGAACCTGAATAAAGTATGGTAGCAAGTGCACAGATCTCAAAAACAGATTGTTTTAAACTGCAAAATATTTTAAAACACACAAAAATACTGAGTATAGATTATGGACACAAACATATATAATACATATAGCTACTTTTTCAGTCACTACAAAAAACCCTGAAGTAGATATATGTATTAACATGTTTGTGTCCATAATCTATATGCATCCTGGTCATTCATTACTCACTTGGACACTTATTGCCATGCAGCTAGATGGCACCCAGCCTGACTCCATCTTCATCCTTTTGCAAGTCCCAAACCCTCCATTGCATTCTCTGGCACTTTCATCAGCAAAATCCCTAACATCCTTAAATTTTCTGCAGAGTGTTCCTGTCTTTTCTCTAACTAAAATCTGGCTCTACGCTGAGGACGCCCCTGTGGTCTTCTCCAATGTGACTGTTCTCAATCCTACGGCATTCATATGCCCAGACCAACAGGCAGGAAAGTTGCCCAAGCTGATCCTCATTGCCTTTTCAGTTTCTCTGTACCAATTTCTTTCACTACATTGCTTTCTTTCCCTGAAAAACCCTGCTTTAGAATATATCACCTTTCACTATTAGGATTGCCTATATAGACCCCAGGTTATTTCCCTTATCTCAGAAAAACACTTCACTATGTCTAATAGTATCCTCAAATAATTATTAGTGATTTTAATATCCACACCCAATATGTCTAAAACTCTGACCTCTCTATTCCTTGACCTCTCCTTCTCCATTAACCTGTCCTCTTTCTATTACAACTCCTTATTTCCATTGTCACAGTTTGTATCAATAATAGTTTCCCTTCTGCAATTTTATTTACAAATCTTTTGCTCTCCAATCATCACTCCTGACTCCAACATCTTCTTTACTCCATCACAATCAACCTTCCAATTGTGCCAACCAGCCTCCTTCTTTCTTGCCTAACCAAACATCGACTCTGCAGTCAATCGTTCAGCTTCTTTGCTCCTTTCCCTCAGTTTACTAATCTGGCAAACCTCTAACCCTGGTGAAATCCAATCTCTAGTAGCTAGGGAAAAAACCATTTTCCTCCCTACCTGGCTTACTTTAAATCTATTACCACTAACTTGAAAGGGTTATTCGTCCAATCCAATAATCCCACATTTCCCTAATCCATTTCCTAAAAACTGTTCCATGCCTTTTTTTAAAAAAAAAGATTTTATTTATTTATGCATATAAGAGCTGGAGTATAGGGCAGAGGTGGGAGGTGAGAGGATTCACCAGAGACAGAGTAGGGAGCAAAGCCGGCAGATCTACTGAAATACACTGTCAAGAGGAGCAGGGGTAAGGCAGGAGAGGTCTGCTGCGCCTTGTGGGTCCCCTCCCTGGCTGGGGATCGAACCCGCACCGCAGTGGCTGTGGAAGCTCCACAGTGTGGTGCTCAACCCCTTGCGCCACAAGGGAGGCCCTCCATGCCTTCTTTTCTTAAATAAACCTCTGTGCTTGAGGTGTCTTCCCTGCTCTGCGTCCTCCTCCCCACATCATGCCCTCAACCTCTGAGCAACTGCAACCTCAGGTCTACCACCAGACTCAGGCTACAAATTCAGTCACAAGGAGACAAACAGCCTCCCATGACTTTCTAACAGTCCCTCTGTGCTCCCACTTCAGTGGCTTCAAAAGCCTAGCTCTCTAGTCTATTTCCTTTCATAAACAATTCTATAATAATCACAGTAGTTCTGCTTCCCTGATGGAACCCCCAATTTTTGGTTTAGGAAGTAATTAAAGGAAAACAGACTTTAAGGATAGGAATCAGAAGCTGCTTTGCTGACCTGATAAAAGGCATTAATTATCATTTCCAGTGGTAAGTGGATACTGGTAATTCATAGCATGCAGTGACAAAAGATTAAATTATTCCTTTTAGACAAGTATAACCAAGGACCTGTAGAAAATATGGCTTTGGGTAACCAAGCACTTGCTGCTATAGAACATTTCCGTAAAAATGAGTTGTATGTGGACTAGTTTGTCACAGCTAAGTACACTAGAGAACTTAGTAAAGAAAATAAACTCACAAGTGAAGTCCCAGTGTGAGGGACAAGAAATCTTCCACAATGCCTTAGTAGTCTTAAGTCATATGGACACAGGCTGGGAGTTCCGAAAAGCATATCCTGCAGATGGCTGAATTATAATGCAAATTCAATTTAGACTCTTGCAGGGTATCTTATGTTAAAGCTGGGCCCCTGATTGAGGAGTGGGACCCTGAAAATTCGAATGGGGAAAAAAAATGGGAGATTCTGATGTAGGTGACCACTGTAGACACCTAAATTCCTCTACATCTTTTTTGCAAGTGAAGGAAATCCTAGATCCCTATCTGAGGAAATTAATTGCCAGTTGACGAGAATGTGGCATCCCCTGAGAAAGCAGCCTTATATGGGGATTGCTGATATTCCCAAAGATCTAATCCTGAAACCTCTCATTATCTAGACAAATAATCAGACTCAAATCCCAAAAAGTCTTGGGTGTCAGGCATGAAGCATGACCTGTGATGATATACAATACATATCGAAAGAACCACAAGATTTGGTCAATTTATGCTAACAGAAAGCTAGGAAATATATATCCCAGAGTCCCTTTCCCTAGATGGCTCTGACTTAGAGCTGGATGAAAGAGAAATATGTGCCACATTTGGAAGACAGAAGTAAAGCAGCAGTGGTTATGCTCTGAAAGTCGGGGTGGTCTAAGGTAATTAGAACCAGATGCAGAGGTGCTGGCGGCTTCAGTGTGTCCTCACTCTTCTTTTTCCCTACTCCATGTCCTCTTCTGCACTCTGCACCAGGCTCTTCTCAACTGCGGCCCTGCTGAACAACAGCAAGCCCAGGGCCATCAGAAACTTGACCAGTAACATAGGGACTTGGCGGCGCCGCCCATGCACTTCTATACTAGCGCATCCTTATAGTGAATGTCACACCGGAAACTGGATATTAACAATTTTTATGACTGCCTCATGGATCTGTGGGTAAACAGCTTCAAACCACACATTTTCATGTGTTCTTTAATGAGTACTTGTAAGTTTTATGAAGACAAGTAATTTTTAAATAATTTTAAACATTTTAAGCAACCTTCCCTAATTTAGAACATACCAGGTACCACAAGGAACATAAGAAAAAGTAATCTTATCAGCCTTAAAAAAAAGAAAAAAACTTACATCATTAGACTGAAACAATCGAGTCATTGCAAAGAAGGCTTCTGTGGCTTCTGTAGTTCCAAAGTGCTCACCCTAAATAAAATTGAAAACAACTTCTTAAATTTAAAGTTACCTTAAAGATTTATTTTTGCAAAAAATTTTTAGTACTCAGGAAAAAATTCTCTTCATCACATTTTGTCTCCTCACTATTTTTCTGACTTTTAATTTATAAAATGGCATGACTATTTAGCTGTCCCTTATTTTAGATGTTAATATCATACACCAAGCTATAAGAAGTCTAGAATGTTCTCTAACCTTTTAGCAAAAACTATTTTAATTTCCCTGAAGAACTGTGATTTAGAAGGAGAGAAAATGATAGCAAGTGCTCAGAACAGACTATTATTGGTATGCTGCCTAATAGAGATCATACCTTATACATTTCCACAGCCCAGTGCCCAGCGCAAAGCCTGCCATGTCACAGGAGTGTAGTAAATATTTAACTAAAGAATTATTAGGAATCTCAAAAAAATGGCAAAAAGGGACTAAGCAAAAGGGCAGGACCCAGATTAGTCGTATAAGCAGGACCCAGATTAGTCGTATAAAGTAAGGCTTAAAGGGCTGCTAAGAGATCTCAAAATACTGGCTCACATCCCCAAAAAACAGGCTTTGGACTAGAACTTTAATATGCTTAACAAATCAATCTGCAGATCTTGCCAAAATGCAGATTCTGATTCAATGGTTCTGGGGGGAAACCTGAGGACACTAGGCAGTTTTAACCAGTTCCTAGTAATGTGAATGCTACTAATCTGGTAACCACATTTTTTTTTATTAGCAATGTATTAGGTAACCCTTTTCACTAATATTTAAACACTGCAAATATTCCTAACAGGCTACTTGGACCATTACCATTTTTTAATATTTAATTTCTTCATTAAAAGCAATCCTATATAATATATTAGGCTCAATCACTTTTCAGAGCCTCAGATTTCATATAGAAAATAGCTGGCTTTCAATCTGTTTGTCATGGAGATAAAAAGATTTTTCAGTCACTTTAATCAGAGTATCCAATTTGTTTATCAGCAAGAGATTTGACTCTCATAAATATTTACTGAATACATAGAAGTTCATGTACTTTTCAGTCATACTGATAAACACATAATCCTCATTCTTTGACTCAAAACCTAGAAAACATAGCTGTATCAACTCTGGTTGGAATCTTATTTTTCCATAAAAATCTACCAAGTGGTAGAAAAGATAAAAGTAAGGTTCCCAAACCTGTTTAAATAGCTGACTATGTTTATTTATCAGACTACGCTGGTAATTTCCTTATCAAGATAATGAAATACATCAGCATGAGTTGCCCATCACGGAGGTGTTGCCCAACACACGTCACACCAACTTCAATTACTATAAACTCTACTCATATAATGGATTTGGTCAACTTGACACAGTGGGTGCTATGAAAAGTTGAATCAAACTGACTTTGCCTTAAATGTTTCTAATATGCTGCCACAGAAGGACATCATGTTGTGAACAGACATATCTTATTTACAAGTAAATACTAGTTGCTTAGTCTCCAGTTGCAAACTACAAAACTTTATAAATCTCTGGATGAGATGTTCAGTTATGAAACATAGTAAAAAGCAAATTTTCCCAAAGAATTCAAAATGTAAACCAGTTTTCTTAGCACCATCTATTAACCAGGTGGTGAGCATGTGTGTGTTTGACTGTATGTGAATCTAAGCACAAAATCACATTTCTAAGGCCTGAAAACATTTCATAAGATTTTTGTAGTCTGAAGCAAAACAAAAACCCACAAGTTAAAATTAGCAAACAGAATTTATGTTCCCACAGGACAAATAGTTTTGTTTGGTTTGTCTGCTATATATGCAGCACCTACAGTTTAGTAGGTATGTAGGAATTATTTACTAAATGGCTGAATGAAAACAATTCCCAAATGCTTACTATGTCTCCAGCACTGTGGTCGAAGTTTCACATGTATTATCTCATTTAATCATTACTACTTTAAAATAAAACATGTGTTATAATCCCAATTTACAAAAAAGGACATAAAGGCTCAAGACAGTAAAGGCCAGAATTGTATCACTACTACTAGTAGAGCAGGGATAATAAATATAAAACCTAAATATTAAAATCAAGGCTTTAAAACATCATACTTATCTTGTCCATTCCTCCACACAGGCACCAAAAGGGTAAAATAATTTCTATCTGGAATTTATCTAAGAATCTATATTTTTAGAGGGACATAAATACCTTTGAACAAATTTAATGAACATGTAACTAATAATTCTTAAATTCAAATCAGTGCTGAGAATCTCCTATGTGCTCAACTGGCTTAATACCTCAGGAATGACATGGTCCTTATCCTCAAAAAGTTTTATATATTACTATGTTAATCAAACATAGTAGCTTTTAAAACTAAGTGAACCGAAAATATAATTGTATTTTCCAGAAAGTACCTTGCTGAATGTTATGTTCTTTCTTATCCAGAATACACAGCTGAGGAAAATAAAAATAATTTACCTGGTTCAGTAAGTAAAGAATCTTTGTAAGGATATGCAAACATCTTCTTGGATTGATGGGTGTTTCATTGAATAAACGAGCCTATGGAAACAAAAGACACTGTTCTACATAATGTTTAAGGATTTTCTACCTTGTCTAACACAGATAATGGAAAAATGACTTCAATTAATCTATAATTTCAATAAAATACGAAATTTAATCAAAATATCCAAATACTGTTAACAACTTATAATTTCAGCTTAATATGGCATAGAAGTTAATAGATGTGGCCTTGATTTCCCAATCTATAACTCATTTGCTTAGGCCTGCCACTTCAACTTCATGGGCTTTGTCTGTTATTATCTGCATCACTGGGATACAAGAATCTTAATATCTATAACTTTCTTCAATAACCTTGTACTAAACACTTCTCCTGGCTTTTATTTAAAATTTTTAACGTGACAGAGTCTGCATGTTTTTGCATTTCTATGAACTCTAGACTCTCCTCTGATAAGTAATCCCTCTTCCTTTTCCCTCAAGTCTATGTTTTCTGAACTCAGTTCCATTCCTTAATTCTTATTTTGGACCACAGCATCTCAGAGGCTCTCTGTCCACCTTCTAAAATGGAAGAGAGAACACAATATACTTCCAAGCCATACCTCCTGTAAGACAGCGCTCTTCTCCAGATGACGAAAGGGGTTGGAGCCACTACCTACATTATAAAACAAAAAATGTCCTTAGTAGAGACCTATACAAATGTATTGACTTGGTACAGAGGGTACTGAATGCTGGGCAAATCTAAGTGAGGTAACCCCTTGGCTATCACAGTGATAACCATTACTAAAATGCCTATCAGTTGAACAAAATCATTTTAATTCTGGTACCAGCGCTGTCATTCTAAGATCCTGTAAAATCCTGGACTTCAGTGTTGCAGGAACCCTGTCCTAAATGAGTGTCTTCTTTCCGCTCCCCCCCCCCCCCCCCCCCCCCCCCCCCCTNTTTCCGCCCCCCCCCCCCCCCCCGCGCAACTTTATATGTTACAAACATCATCTGTCGTGTCCACAGAACTAAGACTAGTAAGATCATGGCAGGGCCCTTTGGATTTCCATAAAGGCAAACACTATTTGATGTGTTTCTAACATTTCCTAAGAGGCAGAAACGCGCAACCTGCCAGAGAATCATAAAGCTGGAAGGAGCCAGGGAGGTTCGCTAAGCCAACCCCCTACCACACCTTGTGAGAGCAGCGATGAAACAAGGAGAAAATTTTTTTTAAGGTCGCTTGGCATCTTCTCCATTTGCTCTGGACCAAAGCTGGGTATCAGGTCGGAACTCACTGTTGGATGCCTGAGCGTTAAAGGAGCTAGGTACCATGGGGCAGTCTTGTCCCCTGGGAATGGGCCAGAGCCAAGGTCCCCAGGAAGACCGTAAGGCACGAGGCCCCTGGAAGTTCCTGCACACACTGTCCCGTCGATCCCAGATCCACTCCGGGCCTAACACGACCAGCGCCCCCCGCCTCGCTCCCGCGCACGCACTCCCTCCGCCACCTGCCACGGGCCCGCCTCCTCTGCCGGCAGCCCACCCGGGAGAGCCCGGCGGAGGCTGCTCCGAGGGGCTGCGCCTGCGAGCGGGAGGGGCGGGGGCGGGGGCGGGGCCGCCGAGCAGCCCGAGGCGGCGGGCGCGAGCGCGCGACCCGAGGGGCGGCTCGGCCCGGGGGGAGGGGCCAGGGGCCGGCCCCCGGCAGGCGCGGGGCGGAGGGAGGGGCGGGCTGCAACTCCGGCCCCTGGCACACCGGCGCCCACGCCCCCAGGTCTGCAGTCCCCGAAGCAGGTGGCGGCGGGCGGGGGAAGGGGCCCCGCGGCTGAGGGTGGGCGTCAGAAGCCCAGCGCGTACCAGACTCCTCGTCCTTCTTGTCGAATTTTTTAATCATCTTGGACGACTTCCCAGCGCCCAGACCCACCGCAACCGTCCCAGGCGCCGCAGCCGGCGAGCGGAAGAGACTGCAGGAAGGCCGGCCCCAAGCCCTAGCGCCGGTTGGGCCGCCGCCCCGTCAGTTGGGGAGAAGGCCCGCCTTCCCCAGTTGTCGCGGCCGCCCTCGCCCCCCGGGGACGCGGCCACGCCCTCTGCTCCTCCCCCGGCGGGACGGAGGCGGGGCAGGCGCGGCGCCCCGAGTGCTGCGGCCCGAGTCCTGCGACTACGGGTCAGGGCCGGGGTCGTCCCGGCCCACCCCGCCAACGACCTGGCCCTCCATGCCCGGAGCAGGCAGAATGTGATTTTATTTAGTTGGCACGCCCTGGATTGCGACTTCTGCAGGCCCCTCAGTCTCTGGAGACCGAGGCAGGAGCCTGAAGTGTGTTTGCAAAGACAGTGGATTTTCTGACGATCCACTGCTGGGCCCGTCCGTTGCGGAAGGCGTTCTCCCCGGGCGCGGTCCTGGTGGGCGTCTCTTCCTGGAGCGATGAAAGAGTTAGTGGTTCCCACGTCTTGGTACTCGGCTTGTCACTCCCCGACTGCCTGGAAACTGACAAAACATAGGGCACGTTGGTGGCAATTTCCAGAGGGTCTAGAAAGACGATGTGAGGCTCGGAAGACCTACTTGGAGGGACCAGAAAACTGATAGGAGGGTAGATTTTGGAGCTCGGCTATCCTCCCCAAAGTGCTTTATAATTTTGGATTCCTTCCCTTTCTCAAAAGCCGGTTTGAAACATACATTTTAGAGCCATCCCTTTTTCAAACTACCCTCTTCACAAGATTCCATCTGCAACATTTGACAGTCGTGTAACTTACAAAGATAAGGTGCGTTCCCTTGTATATGCCTGTTGCTTTTAGCCTTTTCCTAAACGGTATGTTGGTGTCCAGTTCTCTTGTCAGAGCGTAAAGAAGAAACTGTTTCCTACCTTTGGTTTCATTGTCATGGCTTTACCCAGATTCCCTCAGCCTGTTCTTTGGAAGCTCCCATTGTGGATCTTCTTACTCCCATCCCTCCCCACTTCTTAACTGTGTTAGGCCATGTAAGTGTCCCTAGAATCTGTTTTTTACCCTAAAGCTAGCACTTGAGCTTAGGTGCTAACATTTGTCTCCTAACCAGCCTGCATGGGCTCCCTCTTCCAAACCAATTTCCATGTAATCTTTCTTTATTTGGATGCCCTGTAAACATGGAAGGAATGGGCAAAGGAGGGATGACTTGCAAACTCTTGAAGTGATGACAGTGTTTCAAGTTCACAAGTGACTTTGTTTAGGAAAAGCGCTTAAGAGGCCCTTTAGATACATTAGTAAAGTAGGTATCCATTTATTTTTCTAAAGGAAATGTAGACTCACCATAAATCTAACAAATGTTGCAGACTGAGATATTAAGTATTCTGTTTAGAAATGTACATTGGGTGTATCCTTCACAGGTATTAACCTTGAAATTTGAGAAATTCTAACCTACATTAAATTCTAGGGAAATTCTTTCCCCCAAAATGGATTTAAACTGAACTGTTGCTATCCTATGTATGCGATCATTAAAGATTTGACTCTGACTTTACTAAAATGTATTACTATTATATTTGTTTTATATGGATTACAAAGTTCAAATTTCATTTTCAGGTCGAGTTTCGCTTGAAAGAAAAAGAAGTTCCTAGCTGAAAATAAACAGGCTTTGGAAAAAGAAAGACCCTTTTCCCCCTTCCTTAGGGTAAGGAACCTAGGTAGTAAGCATGTTTATAAGTCAGAAAATTTCCAAGAATGGGAGAAATTCTGAAGGTCTGATGGGAAGCTTGTAGAAACGAAGGTTGGGTTGAAGCTGAGCCTAAGAGGAACCCCTTTTAAGGCAAGATAAAATGCTCACTGCATTTTATAAAATGCTCACTGCACTGGAGAAAGACTTGAGTCTTTCTCCACAACTATGATGTCTTAACATCATAGCTTGGTTTTAGGTGGATATGGGAGTTCAGAGAGGCAGTAGGTAGGTGTGGGGTGCAAACAGGCACAGAAGGAGCAGGGAAGCCAGTTAAAGGAGAGAACATTATGAGCTCACACTGCTGGAACTGTGATGTTTAGACTGACGATGGCTGGCAAAGGTGTGAAGCAATCACTAGGCTGGCCTTGTAGAACTGATAAGTATACTTTAGGAAGATTAAGAAATTGCTTAGCTATAAAAATCCCATAGGAAAAATGAACCTTATCTGAGACCATAAACTGGCCTGGGGACCTAATCATTCAAACTTCTGACTCACAAATGTGTATTTTTCAGTGATCTGAAATCTTTCAGTGGGTCCCAACTGCCTGCAGGATAAAACTCAAGCCCTTGTTTATGTAATACATGAGGCTTGTTGTGACCTGGCCCATCTGTCTCAAAGACCAAAAATGCTCTTGTTGTTGCTCAGTAAGTGTCCAGCACTTTGTAAGCACCCCATAAATGTTTTTAAAATGATAATTTGTGAGGAGCATCCCACTGTGCCCTCTTCCACACAACCTTATCCCAAGTCCCGTCTACCTCATGTCCTGCCTCACCCCAAAGAGCCTTTGTTACTTCTGACATGCATAGACTTTGGTCCTTCTAGAACAGTTTTCCTCAAGGTGTGGTATGCCTACATTGGCTTGTTTTATGTGATATATGAATATTTTAAAAATTATTTATTAAATGTCAGGAAAAATATAATCAGTATATCAAGCATATGATGCTAATAAAATAATATATAGGACAAGATGCCAATGAAATAGTATTTAGGATAAGACCAAAGGGAAATATTAAGTAAACAGTAGGGCAAATAAGACATTGACATGGCAAAAACGATTAAAATGGTGAATGATGTTATTTGGGGAAAACACTGCTAGAACATTCTTGAAATTTTAGGGTTTAAACAGGAACTAAAAATTCAGTACTTCATGGGCCTCCATGGGTGTTCAGCTTTTATTCTATAAGGAAGACTCATCTCTAGAACCACCATGAGAGATGTCAAATTTCCCTTATTCTCACCTCCCCATAGTTTATCCCTCCTGCCTGCATATTGGTGCTACCCGCCATTGCTGTATAAGAGAGTCGCTCACCATCTTTCTTCATGTCTCTCTTGAAGACTGGAGCAAAGTTGAGCTGAGGGTACATTTTTTTCTGTTTCCTCAAAGCATAGAGCTTAGAGTACTTCCCCTCACTCTTGAAATCTTTGCTAGTGGAAAACCTTAACAAAGAAAGTTCATTTAGTACATCTTAAGACAGGGCTTTAATGGAACTAATCACAAGTCAATTACGTTTCATATTTCGGGGAAGAAGAAACAATGGTGGAGGGTACTCACTGGTACAGAGTGGAAGAATTACTCAGTGGCCAGGGATGCTTCTAGAACTTAGCATTGTACACATAGAAGGAAGGCCAAAATCTCCCCCCTCTCTCATCTCCAAACCAGAGGCTGTTCCTATAGCTTATGTCCAATAAGAACCCTATAATATAGGAACCATTCCTGTAACATAGTCCTTAACATGCTCTAAGAGAAAAAAGTATGTTGCTGGTTCCTTAAAACATGGACTTTGGGGTACTTCTCTTGAAATGTCAGTGAAAACACATAGTTTTGCATTACTGCTTTTCTTTTGGGAGTAAGGTTGAAGTCATGTAGGAAAGCTGTTTCTTATTATACAGTGGTATACATTCCCTACAACCAAAGAGTTTGTTAAATCACTAAAAAGAGACTGATGTTGAGTAGGAAAGAAAAATAGTAGAAGAGCCAGGACTTCACCTAAACCATTGTTCTTGTTTGGATGTAGAATCCTCCAGCAGTGTCATAGGGAAGACTGGTTTAAGTCCAGACTTTAACCTTTTTTTCTGGGACATGACAGGTAGCCAGAAATTCTCAATGAGTTTGGGGTGATGATAACTTTCCTGTAGCAGAAGGAAGAAGAGAAAGTGAGGGAGTACACTGAATCCTTTGGGACTTGAAGGTTGGCCAAAGCTCTGAAAACTCTAAAATGATGTAACAAAACCCATCAAAGAAGGAAGTGGGGACTGAGGTATCAAATGAAGAAGTCATTCCCTGTGTGACCAATAGCTATTTCATTGTCAGATGTCCAAACTTAGGTTTGTTTCCTAAGTGGCTGAATTTGTCCATCGGCCCATTGAAGAGAATGCAGAGGAATTTGCCCAATTTTGAGAAGAATTCAATCAGAGAATTGCTGAGAGAACCAAACATGTGAAAATAAATTGGCAAATGGATCCATGGGACGCTACCTTCCTTCCTTGGAGATAGCTGTCTCATCCATTTCCCATTTCCTGCCTGCAGCAAGATGTCCACAGAATGGTATGTTTTGTGAGGTAATAATTTCATCATGACTAAGGTCACAGAATCTAAGATTTTCAGAAAGGATCTCAAAGGTCATCCAGCCTACAATTCATCTGACACTCGTATCCCTCCACAATATCACACTATCACTCCCAAATGGTCAATTTCCCTATACTGAGAAATCCCAACCTATTTCATCTTTGTCAGTTAAATGGCTTATCTCCCAGTAACTTCTACAGTGCAAACAGAGCAAATCTATGCCTCTTCCATGGAGTGCTTTAAAATTTGAAGAAATCCATCATGACCCTGTTTAGCTCACTCTCCATTCCAGGCTCAACATTTAAAATTTTTCTTCACATAACATGACTTTAGGTTCCTTATTCTGATTTATCTCAGTTGGCACTCATCTGAGAAAATTAGAATTTATTCTCTTCTTAACATCTGAAATGACAAAAACATGCTAGCTGGATCAACTACAGGATACAGCCTATCATCCCAGTAAAGTCTCTATTCCAATGCCATTACTTTTGCTAGAACAAAGTTCCCTTAGCACACTATCTACAATCACCACTCACACCCATCATGCCCCATTCCCTTGCCCTGTTTCATTGCGGATTTACCACATAATACATTATCTATATGACCTGGAACACTTGCTTGTTTATTGTCTACCTCACTACAGCTTCATCCAGGCAAAAACTTAGTCACTGATATATATTTCTACCACTCAAAACAGTGCCTGACACACAGCAGACAATAAATACTGATAGAATGAAAGAATAAATGAAAGACCAGATGAATTGTCATGCTGAGCTTTTTCTCTCAGAATTTTAAAACCTCTTTTTAAAATATTTGCTGCAAAACCATGCCTTTTAATTCTAATGCATTCTCTGTAAGCTCCTCCAGTTTTGAAGGGTAGAAAGCCATTCAAATTTCCTCAAAACAAATAGGTTTTACAGTAAGAGCACATGTGCCTAGGAGCTAAGACACAGCAATCTGGCCACAAAAAGAGCAGAATCCTTAGTAGAGCAAGACCGTGTAACAGAAAAGAAGTAATGGAAAAGCTCTTTGAGCTCCAAGACAGCACTAGCTAAGGACCACGACCACATGAGAGTGTGTATCTTGTTGGTGATTATCTTTAACACGTCTCTCCTTTCTTCCCATCAGCTTCCTTCTCTCTCTGCCACATTCACTCTTTAGCTCTACTCTGCATCTTCTTCCATGCTCCCTATACTACCTTGTTCCTCAAGGCTTGCTTTCTTTATGGTCCCTCTCTGTTTCCTTTCGGCTTTCATTCCCAATGCACCATCTTTTCCTTTTTCAACTCAGATACTTGGAAAGATTAACCTGACTTGCTCACAGACCCGGGGTGCTGATAGATTAGTTGACTTTGGTTTAAATTTTCATGTGGTTTAGGAGTACCAATCTATAGCACAGGTCACTTTTTTGCTTCACTGGACATGGCGATCTCTGCTCCCAGCTAGGAGTAGAGGATTGAGTGTAAAGTATTTTAGAGCATCCTTGTTTTTACAAAATCTGGTAGGGTCCATTTCATTTAGAACTATGAGTATAACAATCACTGAAGTGGACAGCATTCTACAACTTGCCTGGTAAACTCCCTCTCTTCCCATAGACATGCCTGGTCATAGCAAAAGAAAGGTGCTTTTAAGATCCAAGTCCAGAAAATATGGTCATATTTATCTACCGAGAAAAGGAGGGGAGGTGGCATGAATATTAGAGCGTGTCCTAACCCCATACAATTACCATACAATAGCCCCATACAATTATGTGGTGCAAGTCTTTGACACTCAAAATCTTAACTCTATTAACACAATTTGGCTAGTACCATATATTGCACATGAATATGGCCAGGTCCTGCCTGATATGATGGTTCACAAAGTGCCAGCTGTTGGAAACTCTTCTTGTGCCAAGGTTGCTTGATAGTTTTGTATGTCCCCTGCTACCTTGAGCAATCTTGGTTTGGCATTCACCCCCACTCAGTATATATTATCACTACCATACCAGTATATGTTATCCACTAACCACGGTACCCTTCAGAGGCACAAATTCAGAGACCCAAGAGACCATGGACTATGAATTAGGTAACTAGCTCTTTTGTTGTTGTACACTATTGGATATCAGCATTTTATTTTCCATCTGGAGAAGAATCTTGCACTGCCTTGCAACTAGTAACTAAGGAAATACTAACTCCAAGTTCACATTTTAGTCTAAGGGTTTTTCTTGGGTAATTCTACTTCCAACATCAAATTTCTGCCATCATTAGATTCTCTTGTTTATACTTCCACTTACTTAATTTCTTGTTATATTAAGCCCTACCCTAAGACTGTCAAGATCTTTTCTAGATCCTGATTTCCTAAATTTCTCTTAAACTGATTTACTTTGTGTTCTCTGCAGTGACTTAGTTCAATTCTTCAGTATCTCTCACTTGAATCTGGTGCTGATATCAGAACTAATGCTTCTGGGTTTTGTCACTGATTTTCTGTCTCTTCTGATTCTGTTCTTTCCACTTTTTAGTCAAATTCCAAAACAGGTTTTTCTAAAATGCTAATCTGATTACATCTTCTTATCTTCTGCCATTTGTTCCTGTATATCTCTCTGGATGGACCCCACTTTCTCGTATCCTCATGCCTTTGTCCTTCCCTTTCATTAGATAGTCTCACCTTTTCTTTCATCAGGGGTGACCTCTCCTGTAAAGCCTCCCCAACTACTGCCTCTCCCCCAGCAAAGATACTATTCTCTGGTATATATTATTCCTGCATCTTGTATGTTCTTTCATCATTCATATATGCTGATATCATTCATTTTATATATTTCACTTATTGACTTGTTGGATTCCAAGTTCCTTCGAGATAGAAACTGTCCTAATCATCTTTATATTTTAGTTCTCATCTTAGTTTATGTTAAGTATTGTTTATCAAATTGAATTATAACTTACTGTATAGTAGAGCCCCAAACATATTGCTACTGCAATAATAAATGATCTGCTCTTTTCCTTCTCCTGGCATCCAAAAACAATGGGTGTAAAGCAAAAAAAAAAAACCTTTATTCTTTTTTTATTTAACCATTTCTGTTTCTGAGTCTTCCTGAGTCCTCATTTCCTGATTTATTCTTTACTGATTTATATTCAACTAGTGGCTACTTTACTTGTTAATTACAGACTAGATATCGCTGGCCAAAAAGGGAAAAAATTCTGGTGAAAATCCTTTTTTTCTCCATGCAATGATGTTTCATGATCCAAGTTTAGATAGCTGATTATAGAAATTTCCCAGGCTCTTAAGATTCTGTATTGTGAAGCATATTGTCAAGATTAAGAGATGACTGGCTCCCGAATACGCTTTTTCATGTGCAGTTAGCTCTGTTCTTCCAGATAACTCATCATTCTTCAGGAGCCCTTATTTAGGGGGGACCAGAGAAGTCCCCCAGGTGCCATTACCTTGAGCAGTAACTCCTTGGGAAAGTAGCTGGGTGCGATGTCCCTTCCTTGTTGGTCAAATGGGGAGGGAGGTGGGTTGTTGGTCAAAATCAGTAAAGTCTTATCCCGATCAAAATCTGACACTTTTAACATGAAGCTTTTGATTTTCTGATTTTGAATCAGAAATCTCTGCAGGGCTGTGGGCTTCAACGGTTCATAGTACTGGCTCTGAGCAGACAGAAGTTTCCAGAAACAAAGGGATTAATTAGATCAAGAAATTAGATTAACAAATCAGTTGGCTAATATTTTGCCTCTGTAGGGTATGAACAGAGGCTGGTCAGGGGCTGGACAAATCTGTTCTAAGATTCATTTCACAGAAAACATCCAATTCTCTGCCTTGCCCTTCCTCTCAGAGTGTTCCTCTCCAACAGACTAAGGGGCTAGGGAAATAAACGGAAAGGTTAACACGACAAAAGCAACAAGATGACTAGATTCTTCTGGAAAAGTACAGCATAATGCCCATCATAGTGGGGCAAACAGAAGCTTCTATGTTAAACCTAAACTGTCCTTTCCACGCCTTGCTCTGAGGCCGAGACTGGGTCAGGGGCCCAGTCACCTTGGTGAGGAGTCCTGAGGGTGCCAATATCACACTTACCTACATCTTCCCACCCACTAAGTTTTCTCCACAGGTACAACCAGATTACCATACAATAAGCACAATGTTAAAAAGGAAATAGTCACAAAAGACAGTCACTTGCGTGGACAGGGAAGGAGCGGTCCCACTACATTTGCTTTTCTGTCAAAAGAATACTTCCAGATTATGTTTTCTCAACTAAAGAACTGGTATTAGCTGCAGGGACCACCGTCTTCCCAGTTCTCCCTCCTCCCCTTTACCCCATTCTCAGCACTGCCTCCAGCATTGTGTCCCAGGAAGATCTGCCCCCTATCCTGGGAGCAGGCACAGTACCAGAAGCTGGTGGCGATAGGAGGCATCTCGGATACTCTGCAGTCAGTCTCATTCCTGTTGCTGAAAAGTGCAGGATTTGGGGGAATATTTTTTTCTACCTACCAAATTTGGGTGAACTGTGTAATGCTGAAGGTTCTTTAGAACAAATTTTGATTGCCCAACTGCATCGAAAATCTAGAGACAATAATCAAAATTAGTGCTTTCAAGTTGCATCTTTCCCAGCCAATATTTGTTCCTTATCTCCTCTGACTCTCACTAAAAACTAGTCTTTAAATTAAGTGAGGGTTACCCAGCAAGGAGAGCTAGGTTTCGTGACCGCCCAACAGGGGAGCTTGTACAGAGAAATGCAGATCAGCTTAGGAAATACAGGTAAAGCTGTTAGGAAGTAAAGGAGACAAAGGCAGCATGGATGTTCAAATGCCGACACTTTACCGCAAGTCACACCTCTTCTGCCTTTTCCATTTCTAAAGGAATGAATTCAAGTGACATCATCCTGGAGGACAGTCTTTAAGGAAAAAAAGTAGCAAAAAAGCAATAACCTAAGGGGTCGTGTGTGACAGGAAACTGGGAATCGCTTCCAAGTGAGCTGGGAGTGGACACACTCTTAGATGAGGGGAGAAACAGAGCTGCATCTTACACCTCTTGGTTAGCTGCAGTATATGATTCTTCCAGAAATGTTGCAAAAAAGTGAAATTTTGGTAACACTCTAGCACTTCGCATCTTTCTGCTGGCAGTAGTGCTGCTGACTGTTGGATTATCTGAGTGTCATGTATGCTGGCAGAGTTGTTGGATGCTTCTATTTCCTTTTCCTTTTGTTGCCCTGCCCTAGGTTACTGAAGTGGTAAATCAAAGGGATGAGAACACTAGGAGATGCAAGCTCTGATGACCTCCTTTGGATATGGCATACTCAGAAATCAGAAAACGAGGAGGGAAGCACAGTCCCATATTTGGATTAGCATTTCTAAAAAGTGCACTTCCCCCAAGGAGTGCCAAATCTCTTGATATGGTAAGATGGGGCACAGAGGAAAGGAACATGCACTGAAAGGGTGACTACAACTAGTTGTAAGAAATGGACAAAACTATGATTTGAGGGGTGCTGTTATTATCCTCTAGGAGGCAGGTGCCCAGAATTGGGGTGGGGTGGTAGGGGGTAGACCAGAAGGAGGACTAGGAGAGGCACACCACACATTCCTTCACAGAGAGTAAAATGGGGCAAATCCAAAGGTAGAATAATTTAATTTGTAATACTTTTTGGAAAACTGAAGTTCCTTTGTTCAATACAAAAATATATCATGAGAAAGCTGTCTCACAGATATGACATTTATATTTAGAATCACAGAAATCTAGGAAATTTTTATTTAGGAAGAAGATCGGAAGATTTTTCTTCAGATTTTTAAAAATAAATTTTAGGAGGAAAAGCTCTAGGGAAATTTTTACCTCCTGAATTTTTCCAGGGTATTGTATCTCTGTTCCAAATTAATCTCTAGAAATTGGCAAAATTAATTATTAGAGTATCCAAATTGGACTATTTTTAATTTTGTTATGTTGGGTTGCATTACCTCTGGCTGATAAAATACAAGTTGACCTAGGAAATCCACTTGAATATGCTAAATCTGGGAAAACAGGGCTGCTGCAAGAGGTGGTCAAAAAATCTAGGTAAGTCAGGGTATAGACCCCCTTATACCCTAAGATGGGTTTCTAATGCCTGGATTTCAAATACTCAATTATTGTTGTTGTATTGCTGCCTCTTATCTTCTCGATGTCTCTATTTCCCTTTCAAAATTTAGCTAATTAATCTTGTACTCTAATAAGTCTTGACCCTTTTTTTTTCAATAGGAAGTTGGTGAGGCCCTGTTCATAAAAGTCATCTGAACAACTCCAAAAAAGATGACAAATGAACATTTGCTTACTTCATCATTGTCAATAACTGTTCCTGGGCTAGAAGTTCCTGGAGTTTTTGACTTTTCATAATGAATCCTGAAAAAGAGGCAGAGCATCCAATTATATTTTCTCACTCAGAGTCTCCTGCTGTATGTTCTCAATCTCCCTCAACAACGTTTGGAAGCCTCACTTAAAAGAACCCAATTTAAGGGGAACACTAATTGAAAATGCAAGAGTAAAGAATAGAATTTCTCATCTACCTGAATCCTGGAGAAAAGCAAAACCTCAGTTTGAAGAGTTAAGCAAGTGTAACTTCTTGGAGATATGATGTTATCTGATAAGTTGATTTCTTCTAAAGAAGGGGTTTTATACCACTCAAGAAGTGCTTTAGTAACCACGTGCAGAAATTCTTTTGGGCAGTTGAATTCTCATTATCCCTTTAAAGACCTCCTAAGTATTTTGAATGCCCACCTGCCTACTCTTCTCCAGATGGAAATAGCTCTGTCTTCAGTCATGACTGAACAATGATTCCACAAGAAGGAATATAGTTAGTGGAACTTCACAACTAACTATTTCTAACATGTCTGAGTCTCTTTTCCTAGAGATAGAGTAGTAAAAATAATCATGGATAGCAAATACTTTTAGATTCTACTCTTATTTACTCTCCCAAGATACTAGTTTAGTTCCCTTTGGAAAAAAAGGGGAGAAAGTATAGCAGTTGTAATATTTAGTATTAAAGTATTTTTGGTTCCATGATTGATTCTTACTAAAATTATTTACTGCCTAAACATAGTGAATGATGAGCATCACTCACTATGTTTGATTGTTCCTTGAAAATTGGTCCACTTCGGGGTTATACTAACTCAAATTAAGTTGGATCCCACAATTACCTCAACTAGATTTCTCTCTTTTAAAAATGAGGGGGGTAGTGTAAGGGCTAAAATAAGAAATGTAGAAGTAACTGGACAATATTGTTGGTAGTCAACTGACTACAGTATGGTACAAATAATCCCCAACCCAGTATCAAATCCCATCCCAGGATGGCTCGCATCTATCTGTTGCTGGCTATCAGCTACACCATTAACTCAGGCTAGAATTCTTTAAAAAAAAAAAAAAATAGCCCCAGGGCAGCAGGTGACACATTATTGATAAGTCAAAATAAATTCATCCCTGTTTAACATCTTAAAGTTGGTACCATTTTGATATGTTCTAGTCCCTTATAACAATAATAATAATATTTTTATAATTATAATAATAAATATAAATATAATAATAACATAATAATTATCCCTATTGCAGCACTTTTCTAAAAGGCAGCACAGGATTTCAATGAAAGGCACAGAACTCAACGAAAAATGCCTTTTCAGCCAAGCAGTGCCCATCTTGGACAGCTGGTCATTTTCTTTTGGCAAAAAGTATTCTTACTGCTACATGAAATGCAGATCAAAATATGGTTTTTGTACAGTAAGTGAATTAAAACATTTTTAATGACCAGCACTATTCAAAGCATTATGAGCTACAAAACAAATTCGTATAAGAGGGTATAACTTAGCTGGGCAAGCAAGTCTTCTCACTTGGCATGTGTCCTTTGGCGCATTGCTGTTCACTACTAAGTGGCCAATCTGAGGCAAACATTCACCCTGAGGCCACACTCTGTGCCTCCAAATAGTCCACGTTCCTCAGGGGTTCAATTCAATCCAAACATTATTTTCCAAGCACACACTATGTGCCCAGCTTGTGCCCAGTTCTTGATCCTGTGTGGGAAACAAGAAAAGACTGAGGAGAAAGTGCTATTGTGAATGCAATAAATGCACAAGGCATGATCACCTCTACCCTCAAAAACCTAAGTTTAGTTGATAAATCCATGTTAATCAGTTAGGTGAGTCACTTCATCTCCAGGAGCCTCAATTTCCCCATTTATTAAAAAAAAACTAAATGACTTACAGGCTACATATTATTTCCATGCTATTGGTGAGATTTACCTTCATAAAAAAAATTAAATCACTTGTCAGTCATGGGAGAAAGTTGGAGGAGTAACTATCTTTCAATTTACCTTTCCTCTCAATAATCCCATGTTCACCCATAGATTTGACCTGAGAATTTTGGAAAACAATGAGGAGAGGAGTCGCTATGCTTTTTTATATAAGCAATTGAAAATGGAAGATAGGGGCCTCCCTGGTGGCGCAGTGGGTTAAGCAATGCACTATGAAGCAAACCGCGACCACTGCAGCACGAGTTCGATCCCTGCTGCTGGCCAGAGAGGGGACCCACATGGTGCGGCAGACCTCTCCTGCCGTGCCCGCTGCTCCCCTCAGCAGTGTGCTTCCTTGATCTGCCTATTCTGCTCCCCGCTCTGTCTGTGGTGAATCCTCTCACCTCCCACACCTCTGGCCTGTACCCCAGTGCTTGTATGCATAAATAAATAAATCTTTAAAAAAAAAAAAAAAAGAAAATGGAAGATAGGGTCTCCCCAGTTGTGCAGGGGTTAAGTCTCATGCTATTAAGCTACCACAGTCACTGTGACCTGAGCTGGATCCCTAACCAGGCAGCAGACCCACATTGTGCAGCAGACCTCTCTTGCCTCACCCACTTAGTATTGTATTTCAGTAGATCCGCCTGTTCTGCTCCCCACTCTCTCTGTGGTGAATCCTCTCACCCACCCACCCCCACACCTCTTTGTCTATATCCCAGTCTTGAATGCATAAATAAATAAAAAATTAATCTTAAAAAAAGGTAAGATAAAAGATGATGTAGAACCCATTGTTTAGAGATGAGAGATGTCAGCAAGACTTGGAGCAATGTTTCCTGAGGATATGGAGCTTCGCTGGGTCTTACAGGATGGTGTGTGATGTTTCTTTTTGTTTGTTGTTTTAAGTAGTCAGAAATAAGAGGGGATAGATAGAACAGGATCAAATTATGGGGACCTTGACAATTAAGTAGAACTTTGATAAGGTATTTTCAGTCCAAGCATCTCTAAAGCCCATAGTCTTGGAGGAGATCTGTATTAGCAGTGTGTTGATGGATTATTTAGGACTTATGATTATCCAGCTTTCCACCCTTTTTTCATCTTTAATTTTTCTGGAGTCAGGAATCTAGTTCACATCTATAATGAAACTAAAATAAATAGGAGGTACAATCTTGTGATGCTAGCCCATAACCCAGAATAAGAAACAAACAAAATAACGCTAAACACAAAATCGACATTCAGAGTAAGAGTGAAAAAGATCTGGTGTTCAATACCTGCAAGGACATTAGGCAATCTTAGTTCAGGGAGGAAGGGGAAATTCCTCGGCCTAGAAAGTTTTCATCTTGGCAATGTCTTCAGTGTTCTTTTCTTCATTCTAGATGACATAGTCAATTTGTGAGGTACAGGCAATCTAGAACACAGAAGTGCTCTATGTTGGAGATGGAGAATGAAAAGCACAGACACCCTTTACAAAATCTGCCACGATCTATTCCAATTTTTTTCCTAATCTATGACTTCCCTACACACACTGATCTTTCACCACCATTTAATCAACTTCTACCTTAGCCAATGTTTTCACCCACTCTGCAGACATAGTGAGCATTTCTCCCATATTTACCATACTTAAAACATTGTTCCCAACTTCTTCAAATCATTTGAATATTTTTCTTTATATTACTATTCAGGACTTTATGAAATCAAGCAACCTAGGGCAGATGACGCAGTTGGTGGGTCCTCACCCACACCTTTATGACTGCAAAAGCAGACACATGAAGTGAAACAATAACAGAATTTACACAAAAGTGAGAAAAAAGGAGGGAAAAGGGATAATAAAGGGGAGAGGGAAAGGAAAAGGAAAAGGGGGAGTGAGAATTCACAGCAAGGTGGCCAATGGCTAGATGCTATCTGTCCTACCCCATATAGCATCCACTGAGCAGAGACCAAGGTCCAAGCCAAGCCGAACATAGCAAGCTGGTGGCTTTTCCACAGACACCCCTCTTTATGAGCAGTTTAACTGCCAGAAGCTCCAGCAGCTTGAATGCCCAAAAGCCCAGTATTTTTAACTACTAGAGCCCCACAGTTTAATTGACCAAAAGCCTTAGAAGTTTAACTGCCAAAAACCTCAGCTCCGCTCCTATTTCCCATCAGCCCTGTCTCAGGGGGTGGAGCTTGAAAAGCCCCACCTTCTATCATCGAGTTGGCTATGAGCACCACCCCATGGCTCAGGGTTGTTCTTTGCTGTCCCTCATACATTTCCTCTTCAGAAAAAACTTTCCATGTCAATCCAACCCAGAGTAGAACCTACCAACATTGTTTTTTGGGCATATAGTTATATAGTATCTTAGTACATAGTAGTTCTAGAAGTACTTTTCTTATGTGGAGGTATTGCCTGCCTCTTAGGCAGTAAACTTCTTGAAAGTGCTGGTGTGCATTATATACACATATGTATATCTATATATACATATATAGTAAATATAATATTAAAAATGCACTTATATTTAAATGAATTATATATTTAAATGAGTTGTATATACATACACATATATAATTTGTTCATCTCAGTGCTTTGCAAAGTTTTTCAATATATTTAATTAACATTTATAATGTGTTAGGTACTGTCCTAGGTAATGTAAATAAAAAATAAGTCAGAGGTAGCCTCAACCTCATGGAGCTCACAATTTAACCAGGAAGAGAGACAAGGAAAGAGGTGAATGCAAAAGACTGCAATGCCTATATCAGAGATAAGTTCAGGATATTACCAGAGCACTTACTCCAGATGAAAATAGTGTGGGAGAAACTAGGAACTGACATCTACACTGAACCTGGGAATTTGGGAGTTAACCAAGTAAAGAGAAGAAAAATGGGCATTTGAGAGAGTGGGCATAGCATAGCAAATAACTGCAGTATACCTTAACTTTCTGTTAACAGATTTAACAGAAAGGTAGCAAGAGGTGAGACTAAACAGGTAGCCAGTATCCAATTCTAGAATAAAGTTGCTGAGAGGTTATGTTATGTGTAATGAAGAGCTATCCCGGGATTATGAGTAGGGTGATACACTGACTGTATTTCAGAAATATGAAAATGGTGGCAATGTGACCTATAGTTTAGAAAGATGCAGAGGTCTTTGAGAAGATTATGGAAGTGCAGAGGAAGGGTTAAGTTTATAAGAATCTGTGGTAGTCACAAAGTTGTGCCCCTTACTCCTGCCTATTCGCCCTAGATGGCTTATTTGAAGACTGCTAGCCAGAGTCTTTCTACTAGGAATCTGAAGGTTTGATGACAACATCCAGAGGTGAATGATGATTCTAACTGTTACATATGCAGTCCTGAGCAGAAAGACTGTGAAGCTCCTCAGAGCTCTTTCAGATCTGGTCCACCTGGAAACTGGTTATAGAGTTTCCCCTTCAATTCTGTTAGCTTTCCCAGGATTCTTGAAAGTAAATTCCTCTTTTTTACTTAAATAAGGCAGAGTACATTTCTGTTGCTTTCAACCAAAAAGGCCTACACTGATACAGGCTCCAGATGCAAGGCAGTGGCAGAAAGGAAAAATAAAGAAGGCTATGTGAAAGACATTAAGAAGATAGATAAATGGGATTCAGTAAACAATTGGAACTCTGAACTGATGGGTACATCACATTTTTTTTTTGCTTGCTTTCCTCAGTGAATAGAGATGCAATTTACTGTGAAAATTAATATACAGAATTAATTTACTTCAGTGAGGTCTGAGGCTAGAAGTGAGTTCTCCCAAGTGCACACTTAATGCATGCTACAGAAGCCAACCAGCAGAGACAGGCTTGCAATTCTGATGGAGGTGATGCTACTTTGCTGCCCCAAGGAAGAAAGAAGGAGGCTCCTCTTGGCCCTGCAAGAGCTCAGTACCTAACCATGCCCCAACCCAGCAAATGCAAAGCCACTACACCTTGAACTTCCAGTTTCCTTCAGTGGATTCTTCATTTATATCAGGCCCTCTAAAATCTACATGAGAACATTTCTCCTTTAGTTCTAGGAAAGCATGTCCATGTTTTGCCATGAGGTAGCACTTTCCATATTGCCTTTGTCATTGTTTCTGAATACATCTATTTCACCGGTGAAATGACTGACTGCATATTTGAGGTCAATAGTATCGAATTAAAGAATAGAGGAGATGGAGCAAGTTTGGGGGATGAATGATGGATTTTGGTTTTGGTTGATTGAATACATGGTGCAGGTGAGGACAGTGTCTATTCATTGGTTTAAAATGGATCTGGAGCTCAAAAGAAAGAGATTTGGGACCTCCACATTCATTTTGGAATCAGCTTCCAGTGTATGTATTAGTTGAAGTTACTGAACTAGATGAGACTGAGCAGAAGAAATCGTTAGTTGAAAAGAGACTAATGCATAAGACAGAGCACAGGAAAATGCAAACAGCAAATGCAGAGCATCATCAGTGGGTGGTATAAAGGACACTGGATGTGAATGGCTAGAATGTGGAAAAGGACCAGAGAAAACTAGTCACAGAAATCACCAGACAGACGAAAAGGGAGGTGGCATCTACTTAAGGCATCTAAACTGCAACATGCCTGGAGCTACTGCAGGTTCAGTTCCTGGTCCCAGGGTATCTAAAAGTTATGCTTATAATCTACTAAGTGTGCAGCAGCATTGTCTGAATGTGGAACAGTGGTACTACAGTGGTACACACCTTAATTAAATGTGACACAGAAACACGGAGGAAGTCCACATATGCGGTAGGAAAAATGGTGCCAATGCACTTGCTCACATAGGGATGAGAAACCCTCAAATTGTACAAAAAACAACATTTCATTGTGCAGTGGTGACAGGCACAATAAAACAGGGAAACCCTGTACAGAAAACAATTTTAAAACTCACAAATGTCACCCAGGTTAATAAATAATCTAATGCTACCAATTATAAAGCAGATAAATCTAGAATAAAAAATCTCCTGGGTCTATTGGCTTGAACAAACAATGATCTGCGAGAACAATGTGAATGGGTAATACCTTCCACCATCCATTGCTGTCTTTTTCTGACATGGGAAGCCACAGCTACCTACAATCAGATTGACCGTTTCTTTCCATTTTACTTGGGTGTTGATAAATCGCAGGACCCTTGTCCTCACCGCTTCACCTCCACAATGTCAAGGATGGAGTAGGAAGGGAGGCATTGTGCATTCTGGGAAATGTGACCTTAGGCACAAAGCAGTAACCAAAGGCGCAAGGTGGGACGACTCTCCGTGAAACCATTTTCTTCCTCACCTTCTCTTCCTAGTTGCTTATGAAATATAAACGTGTCTCCTCTTTAAAGTGTTGCTATGGTGGTCTCTATTCTTTCCTTCCACAATGAAAACGCAGGGGGCTCGAGAGCTAAGCAAGGGTAATGTGTACCATTACGGACCGTCCTTCCTCAGACAACCCGCCAGCAACCTGCAGAGAGTCCCGAGTGAGGGAGAGGCTGGTTGCATATCAATGACGAAGGAGATGAACTGGGAAGCCAACCATAGTCTCCAAACTAAAGTCTATGGAAAGAAATAATGTTTTGAACTTAACTGACTTTAGCATTTTTTACATTTTTATTAATTGCTTCAGAACCTGTGGGGGCTGGGGAGGAGAATACGCTTGATGCCTCGAATACTTGATAGAGCCTCCTAGCTTCAGCTAGTGCTGCAGGTGGAGCTCTAATGTTCTATATGGTTCCTGTGCCAGAGAACCAGGACATATGGGTTTCACAAAGTTACTCCTTAGCAGAGCAAAAACACAAAACCTGCTAGAGAATGGAGCCTGGACAGGCAGCTTTGCCTAGCAACCTCCCTTCCTTCCGTGGGAGCAGGGCTTATAAATTCATTCATCTCATCTGTTGACCAATACTAAATCTGAACAGAACTATTATTTAGAGATGAATGACTGGAAAATGATTTTCAGAGCTAATAAATTTTATGAGGGGGAGAACGTGGCAGCAGTAATACCACTCTGGCATAAATAGGGAGCTAAGAAAGACTGCCAGAAATGGAGAAATAAAAGGAACAGCATGAGATGGGGAATCTGGGAAATTCAAGGCCATGAACTTTGAGGATCAATTTTATAATAGGGGGGGGAATTTACTCACAAGAGTGGAAGTTGTCTCTCCATGTAGACATTGGTTCAATTTAGCACTGGAGTGTCAGGGATATGGAGATTAAAGGAGAAACAAAATGAAGGGGAAATTATGAGTTTTTTTATATAAGATGGACAATAAGAGGTCATCTCAGGGAAACCCTTGGGACTCTCCAGTACATGCCCATATGGCACATTTCTAAATGTTTCATGTTTGTTGGAATGATGTCTGCAGCCCCCACCAACTGACAAGTAATGTTCTCTTGTCTTCTAGAGCCTCTCTCCTCATTCATCTTAATAGACTCAGAAAACAGTACTGAGATTCTTATTTTTTAAGCCCAAACATCAAAGATCCACTTTGTAAGAATGACTTAGGAAATAAATGCAGTTGTTCAGATGTCTCTCTCCAGGAAAGAAGAATGGCTGTTAATGTTACAACATTCTACCCTAGAAGAAGAGATCCTGCTACACTCTTAGTACCTTCCTATCACATTCAGAATAAAACTCAAACTATTTGCCGTACTATACAAGACCCTGTGTGATTCTCTCTGCTCCCTTTTAACTTCACCTCCTGTTTGTTGCCACCCTGTCAGTGAGTCCTATCATCTTGAACTTCTTGCTGCCTCTTCAATCTGCTATAGTCATTTCACTCCAGGACTTTTATTAATTCTATTCCCTGGAATACTTTTCATCAAGAGATTCTTATAATTTACTCCCTCACTTCACTCATTTTCTTGCTCAAATGTCACCTTAGAGGAGAAGCCTTCCTTACCCATTCTAAATAGAAACTCTCCCAATCATATTTTGTGCTTTATTATTCTTCAAAGCCTTTAGGTTTACCTAAGTTTCTAGATTTGTTATTTATTACTTTCTCCCCCCTGGAGAATGCACACTACACTGTGACAAGGATTGTGCAGATTTGGTTCATTACTATATGCCCAGTGCCTGCCACAGTAGCACTGGATACGTGAGACATGCAGCAAACATTTATTGATTAAATGTGTAACTGAAAATTCAACTGGAACGTTCCATGCAGACTATGTGAGAGTTCTGGGCTCAGTTTACTAGAGCTAGGCATTGTCAGTGGTACTAAACAGCCACCCCACACCTTCCTTTTAGCTTGTTCTTGAAGAAGATATACAGGGTGGAACCTCCCATAGCCTCTCTGCTATGCACTTTTAGTTTGGTCCTGCTTTGCCCATTAGTTACAACCCAACCATATTTGAGAATACCATAGGAGTATAGCAATGACTAAATGAAGAAAAAGAGACCTCTACTTAGGAGAATGAATCCCATGTAAAAACATAAGATTTACTCTAGGGAACCTTAGTCCAGTGAGTGCTAACTTGTGGAGTCATCCTGGTTCAGACACAATAGGTCCAGCAGGCAGTGGACCTACTGAGCATCTGCTGAGCAACCTACTGAGTGTCTCAAATGAAGACAGAACTGACTTGAGAATATTTGGTTTAGAATTACAGAAGAGAAATTAGGAGCACAGCAGACGAATGAAGAAAATCTAATATTCGGAAGAGATGAGATCTGAAATGTCAAAAGTTGTCTTTATAGGAAGGTGAATCTGATTTTATATCTGCACCTAACTGCTTTTACATTTGAGGAGTGGGTGGAAAGGGTTGGGGGGATGTTTAGATGATAGTATTCTGGGGAAATGAATGGGTCCCAGGGAAATTTAATGGAAGAGGAAAAGTATGATCTTAGGGAACAATTTGGAACTATACCCCAAGAAGGAAACTAGATGCAGGAAATTACTGAAAGTCGCCCTCTGATGGTAACAAATAGAAAGTCACTAATGAGAACAGGCGAGGGACTTCTCATTGATGATTCCTGGATATAAAATCTTTGGGACAGGACAATTTAGGAACCCAAAAGCAGATACAGAGGAATTTTGAGCTTGGGAGCCAGTTTAAATGTTTTTTTTAAAAAAATATTGATTTGCATTTGAGAGAACTAATACAGCTAAACGGCTATTGGAAAACGGATCAAATTTGTATAGTTATAGCACTGCGACATGTATTTGGGTGTACAAGTTCTTAATTTGAGATGTGAAAAATAATTTCTGAAGAGTGGTTAAAACAATATTTGACCTTTGTATAATTGGAGTTTTAAGGAATCTAGAAAGAGTTCTATTTCTCCAAAACCTTCCCTCTTGACCTCTTATATATATAGACATCTTTGAGGGGTTACTAACATTCTGGCAGTTGGAAAAGTCCTCCTTCTTCTTTCTTAAAACACAATCTTCACAAAAACAGGCTTTAATTTTTACCTGAGACTCTGTTCTTTATGGAGAATGTCTATCTGGCAAGTTTCTAGAGTAGGCTCACAATTCCCCCAGAAGATCTGGGAGATCATGGGCTGGTCCAAGAGCACTTTGGGAAGAATTCTCTTGGGAAATTTTGTAACTTGATTTATAAAAAGAAAAAAATGTACTGTGTCAGATTAAACCCTTAGCCTAATCAAAATCTCAGTTAATGTAAGGGAAAGTATCCAAATGTGGAAGAGAAATGCATCATCCTATTCAAAACTGTCTGGTCAGATAGTTCAGTACATACAATTAAAACACTCAATGAAACTACTTTTTAAATATTTGGAAACACTTGTATACCTTTTTATGACCTAACTTAGTGTATTTAAGATGTTCCCTAGAAAAATATATAATTTCACTAAAAGGGCTTATTAATAGCAAATTAGACATTGAGGAAGAAAATACCAACAAATTTGATGACATAGTAAGAAAAACTCTCCAAACTGAAGCATATAGAAAACAGTGCCTGAGAAGAATGAAAAAATTCTCTGTAACCCATAGGCCAATATCAAGTGCTTCAATCTATGTGGAATCAGGGGTCGTAGGAAAAGGAGAGGTGTGGTGTTTGAAAAGAGGGAACCAAAAAGTTTCCAAATTTGAAAAAAATATATGAATAAGTGATTTCAGAGGCTCAAGAAACCCAAAACTGGATAAATAAAAAGGAATAATATGCTCAGATTTCTGAAGACCAGTGAGAAAGCAAATGAGGCAAACTGAGTCTGAGTTCAGAAATACTATCCTTGCAACTTCTCTCTAAGTTTTAAATTCTCTCAAAATGAACAGTTACCAAGAAAACAAGATGGAACAGAGCACTGATCAATAGAAGGAAACGTGGTAGGGGAGAACTCAGAGGCAGTCTTCCTTTTTAGCTCCTGCTGTTCAGGAGGATGATATATTTCTCTCTTCACCTTGTAAAAGTCGTATGCCCAAATTATAAGGGTAATTACTAAAAGATATACAGATAGATGCCACAAAATATCTTGCTTGTCAATATTGTGAATATGTTCTTGCTTTTAAATACCAATAATGCAGAAGTGCATCTTTCCACACAAATGTTTTTCATCTGCTGTTTACCTAAGAAAAATTTATATTCATATCCCCCAATATGTAATTTAAATATGCACAAGTAGTAATTTGATTAACATTGCAAATACAATTAGTGGAATGACGAAGCCATGTGTGGCCACTTTAGAAAGCACAAATATTGACAAAGGAATATGAATTTCAGATGTTCCTGGGACTGAGAAACCAAATTATTGCATCAGATCAAATGCTTAACAATTATATTAATTGCTTCTGGTCAAAAAGCAATTTTAAAGCATTTTTCTTCATAACATGATGATTTATTAATGATTTACTTAGGTGATTTTAAAAGAATGATTCGGAGATTTTTGTTGACATATAACCTTATCATTATAATGTTTATATTTAAAATTATAGGATATACACTCCTGGTTAGCACTTTTTATACAGAATACCTAACTTTCAGGAAAGGATTATTGACTCAAGTTGGAGATAGTTGAAAACAAATTTATAACTTTCAAATAAATAGAAGGAAATAGGGGGAAACAGGCACTATAAGAAAGGAAAAACTATGAAAATCAAAACACAAATATAATATACTGCAGACACAAAATAAGATTGTAAAAATATGTCCATATAAATCATTATTCAGAAAAAAACATAAATGAATTAAGCTCACCTGTGAGATACATATAACCTCAGGTTAGATTTTTAAATGTAGCATTTACTAAGCCACAGTAAAATATCACATGAATGTAGTGCAAGAAAAGTGTGCTCACTTTTTTGGCATTTTTTAAAATCTCCACCTTTATCCACTTTGCCTCCTGTGTCATATCTCTACGTTATAGGTCATGTCCAAGAGTCTCACTCTCCAAAACAGAGTCACCAACTTCAGCTTAGTGATGCCTTCGTGAATCGAGGCAGTCATTGGGTCATTTGGCAGGATTAAAAATACTAGGTCTTTGCTTTCATTTGGCAGAGATGATAACACATCTTCCCCATCTTGCTGCAGTGTGTCCGACATTTACCTGTGGTGCTGGCTTTTTCAGGAATTGAAAAGTGAAGGAGGGAAGAAAAAATTTCTTCCCAATTGAGTCTGACTACCCTCTAACTCCAGCCTTTAGCTTCTTCAAGAATTCCCAGCTATGGCCACTCCATACCCCATCAAAATAAAAGCAAGCAGCCAACCCATCATGCTGTCTTATCCATTTGACCACATTCCCTAAGGGATCTGGTCTCCCTCGGTAATCTAAGCACTAATAGTAAGTGTCTTCTTTAGGTTTTGATAACAGCACAGCTTCCATTTTGTTCCCCCAGTTTCAGGGATGAGAGTGTCTTTCTAAAGTGATTAATCTCTAGTAACCACAATCACCTTTTTCTGCTTGTTCTATGTTCCAATAACTGCATAACCAATTCCCTTACTATTACATTTTATTTGAAAAATCAGGCATGGTTTTCACTATTCCAACTAGACTTTGACTGATACAAAGACCGACATCCCAAAGAAAATTATGTCTTTTCTTTGTCTACCAAGTGCCCTAAAAGCCTTGGCAAAACACATGCAGGCTAAAAAGTGGGAGATATGAGGACTTTCCATCAATGTATCTTCTAAGGAATCCTGTTTGGGGATATAAGAGGAAATCTCCCAAGTAAAGGACTGGACTGCCTTAAACTAAAATAAGGCACAATACTTGGAGACAACAAACAACACATTTAACTACATTGTACCGAGAAGTTCAACAGGTGACTCTTTGAAAACTCCCAAATTTGAATGGAGCCAAGCAAGAAAAGGTTCAAGCTTCAAACAGTTGTCACTTGGTTCTAAAAACTCAGTAGAGTCAACGAGGGTATAAGGTCAGGTTGGCGCAAAGAGCCCATGTGAAGCCTTGGTAACAGGAACACATTAGGGTCCTAGGAGCCGGGAGGTGGGGGGAGAAAAATCCAGGTCATTGTGGGTAAATATCTATGGGCATATGTTATAAGTTCTTTGGGACATATATCCAAAAATAAAAATGCTGCATCATAAGATATGCATGTATCTTTCTATTTTAATTTGCCCACAAAATGAATAGACTGCTCTCCAGATGGATTCCTCGGTCTATTTTCCTATAGTCGCCCATGGGGTTCCTGCGCACTCACATCTTCATGCTATTCTGCCTGAAACTCATGAACCCCTTTTTCGGAAATGGACTCTGTGGGTCCATTTCCCAGTTTCTGTGTGATTGGCTTCTGGTTGAGCATAAGATCATTTTTAGAGGATTGCCCTTGGTTTTTTGGAGCCACTGAGTCCAGAGATAAGGAAGTGCCTGGGGGATGAGGGCACCCAGCATATCCTTTGGCAACAGGTGATGGCAGTAGGAGTAAGTGCAGCACTTTCCCCTTTAAGTGGTTCAGAGTGAGGTGTAATTTCCTCTCCAGAACTCCCCACAGGATCAGGTTGAGGCTAGGACTCTGTCTGAAATAAAGACTTGATTGATTTCTTCTGTTTTTCTGTCCTTTGTCACAGACTCCCTTACCAGTTTATCCTGGAATGATTTCCTTAATAAATCACTTACAAATGAATCCACATTTCAAGATCAGCTTCTGGGGAATATGATCTAAAACATACCCCACTTGCACATGTATGATTCAACTTGCTAATTTTTTCCTAATAAATGTGAATTAATATCTCACTGTTGTTTAAATTTGCATTTTTCTGATGATTAATGTGTGAGCATTTCTTCATAGCTGTATCAATTTTGGGTTTCTTCTACAAATGCTGGTTTATACATTTCACCTACTGCTTTATTAAGGTTACTATTTTTTTTTCACTCATTTGCAAGATTTTTTTTTTGGCATATGCTACATATCAATGCATTGTTGATTTTAAAGAATACAAGTAGTCATCTTTAAGTCTGTTATATATTAATGTTTTTTCCTGGATATATAGTCATTTTTTTAGTGCCTCCATCAAGAATTTTTTTGACCATTTTAAATTGAACAATTCAATGACATGTAATTCAATCATAGTGTTGTACAACCACCACCTCAATTTAGTTTCAAAACCTTTCCATCATGCCAGAGTGAAACCACTTATGCATTAAGGGGTTCATTGCTCTCCATCCTCCCAATCCTCCAGCCCTTGGCTCACCAAGTCTGCTCTATCTCTATGGACTTTCTACTTCTGGATATTTCATATAAATGGAGTCATGCCATATGTAATCTTTTGTGCCAGACTTCTTTCACTTAGCATAATATTGTAAAGTTTCAATCATGTTATAGTATGTGTCATTACTTCAGTTTTTATAATGACTGAATATTCCATTGTATGTGTATATTGCCATTTGCTTATCCTAATGGGTCAGACTAATGGACATTGGGGCTGTTTCCATCTTTTAGCCATTATGAACAGTACTCCTATGAACATACATGTGCATGCTCTTATTTGAACACCTGGTTATAATTGGGGGGGGGGGGTAATATACCTTGGAGTGGAATTGTGGGTCATGTAGTAATTCTATGTTTAACTTCTCAAAGAACCAACAACCTATTTTCCACAGTGGCTAAAATCATTTTACATTCCTACCAGCAATGTGTGAAGGTTCTATTTTCTTCACATACCTGCCAATATTTGTTATTTTCCATTTTAAAAGCTTTTGGTCATTCTAGTGGGTATGAAGTGATATCTCGCTTTGGTTTAGGAAATCTTTAATTTGATGTCATCAAATTCATCAATTTTTGCTTTGTGGTTTGTGTTTACTTAGTTTTGTTTAAAAGCCCATCCCTGCTCACGGACATAAATATTCTCTGAATTTTTCTTCTAGTATTTGATGTTAGTAGGATCTAGTTTTTATTTCTCAGCATAGATATGATGCTAGGTAGTAGTCCGGTTTATATTGTTCCACATATATTGTTCCAATATCATATACTAAAAACAAACAAAAAAATCAATCTTTGTTTCTCAATGGATTTTGGTGGTTTCTTTAGTACACACTAAATCCTGATACGTAAATGGTTGTCTCTAAATTCTCCATTCTATTGCATTGCTCTATTTGTTCTTTACGCAAAATCTGTTAATATCAGGCATTATGTGGTATTATACACAATGGAATATTATTCAGTGATCAAGAAGATGAACTAGAAACATTTGCAGAAACATAGATGGAGCTTGAAGGGATTATGCTCAATGAAATAAGTCAGAAGGAAAAAGAAAACTACTGGGTGGTCTCACTAGTGTGTAGGAGGAAAATAGGGGATCAAGAAAAGAAAAATAACATCAACAACAGACAAAACCACAACTACACAAAACTAAAATAAATAGACAACTAAAATCAGAGACATTATGGAGGGAAGAGGTAGGGATTGGGATCAGGACAGAGATGGGAGCAGCACAAGGGACTGTGGTGCTGGTGCACGGGTGAACTGGCGGTGGAAATTCTAAGGGGATTACACCAAGAAAGGAAAGCAAACATTGTAAGAAAAAAAATTAATTATTTTTAAAAAGAGACATATTTTGTTAATATTATGTCAGGCAAATTGAATCTTCTTTTTTTAAAGCTTGATGTTTTTAAAACTTACTTTTACTCATATTTCAGTTATTATTTTCCTCAAAATGTAAAATTAGAATTTTGAGTTGGATTACTGAAAATGATAGATGAATTTAGGGAAAGATCATAATATAAAAACATAAAATTTTATTTTATAATCTTTATATCCTTTGAGATTTTTCTTTTAAAAATGTTTTATTGTTTAAGAGGATAAAATCCTATTTACTTAGATGTTCTTTATAATAACCTTTATTAACACTTTAAAGTTTTCTTCTAGAAGTTTTATGTATATTGAATTCAATTTATTCCTAGCTACTTAAGAGTCCTGTTGCTACTGTAAATAGCATTTTATTCTTATTACATTTTCTAGTTGGTTATTATTAATTTAGAGAAATTAGTTGTAATGGTTTGTTGATTCTTTTTTCCAGATCAACAATCATATTATCTGAAGATCATAGCAATTTTATCACTACACTTCCAATTCTTTCACTCACTTAAATGATTTTTCTCTTTATAAAGCTGGCCAGGACCTAGAATATAAATAATAACAGAGATGAGGCCACCTTACATCTTGCTCCTCATGTAAAGTTTCTACATTTATTATGCCTTCTGTTTTTAACATATAAACTCTCAAGGTGAAAATTCTCCTAGTCCTGTCTTCATCAAACATATTTATTTTCTATCATACATGTATAAAAAAATCAAATTTTTGCTTATAAGTATTTTAAGTTTTTTTTCTGTATTTTTCCTTTAGTTTATTGATATTTGGGATTTTGTTGGTAGATTTTCTTACACAGACTTCTTTCTTACCTAGATCTCTTTTTTTTTTTTTCTTTTTATACACTGCTGAGGGGAGCAGCGGGCACAGCAGGAGAGGTCTGCTGCGCCATGTGGGTCACTCCCCTGGCCGGCAGCAGGGCTCGAACTCAGGCTGCAGTGCTTGTGTTTTGCTTCATAGTGGGTTGCTTAACCCACTGCACCACCAGGGAGGCCCTCTTACCTAGATCTCAATCTGTGAGGTAAGTTTTAATTGATCAAGATTGGACGATTGATAACAAGAGATTTTGGAAACAGGTTTTCAATTTCTTCTGTCTTATCTTGGTCCCACTTCATCCTCAGGCTAAAGTCTAATTTCTCTCCTTCCCTTTATAGAAAAATCCTTTGAAAGATTTGCTTATACTTAATATCTCCAATATTTCTCCTCCCATTTTTCTTAATTCCAACTTGGCTTACATCCTCCACCTTTAGCAAAACTGCTCTTACAAATATTATCTGCATTGCTTCTTCTAGTGGCATTTAGATCCAAATCTAATCAACTGATCAGTAGCACTTACTCAGAGTTGAGACCCTCTCCTTAGTTTCCAGGGCAACTTAATGGCAAAGACATATTTAAATCTTCATCCTCTCTGCTAAAACCCAGACTCAAATACCCACCTATCATTTTCACTTCTTTACTTGGATGTCAAATATGTCCAAAACTGAACTCCTTGTACCCATCAGTGCAAAATACACAAAACTCTTAGTTCTTGTAATCCTTCCTATCTCAATTAATAGCAATTACTTTTTGTCAAGTAGTCAAAAGTCCTTGACTTTCTCCTCCCCCCTTTTTTTAAAAAGACTTATTTATAGAAGAACTGGGATATAGGTCAGAGGTGTGGGGTGGGGGGGGTGGGGTAAAAGGATTCACCAGAGAAAGAGTGGGGAGCAGAACCGGTGGATCTGCTGAAATGCACTGCTGAGGGAGCAGCAGGGGAAACCAGAGATGTCTGCTGTGCCACGTGGGTTAGCTCCCTGGCCAGGGATGGAACTCAGGCCCTAGTGGTAATAGGGGTAATAGCAGTGAGACTTAACCCCTGCAGCACCAGGGAGGCCCCTCTCCCTTTCCTCTATATTCACATCCAGTCCTTCAGCAAATCCTGTTCCCTTTACCATCCACTACTCCTGCTACCACCATGCTCTAAGCCATCATTGTCCCTTGACTGGATTATAGCAACAACCTCCTAACCAGTCTCCTCTTCACTTTGCTTCTTCTTCCCGTGTCAGTCTATCTCAACACAGCAGCCTGAACAATGACCTCAGCACATGTCAGATGATGCTCCTCCTCATTTCCCATCTCAGTCAGAGTAAAAGTCAAATTTCAGGCTATGTTATACAAAGTCTGACATGTAATGGCCTCTACCTACTTCCCCCACCCCGTCACCTCTCTGATAGCACTTCTTAGGGTTCTCTCTTAATGCTGTTCCTCTTGCTCTGTCCACTTCAGCCTGGCCCTGAACATGCATCTCTCGGAGCTTTCCCATTTGCTATTCCGTACGCACGGCCTGCTCTTCCCGGGAGTCGAGTCTTGCTTCTGACCTCCTTTAGTTCTTCCTTGAAGCCCCTTTCATCATCTTATTTCTATAGTCCTCCTTGCTTTAATTTTTCATTATTATTTGTGAACATCTAACAGGCTATATATTTATGTATTTTTTGAGCTCCATGAGATTGAACTTGTGTGTTTTTCAACTGCTCTTCCCCCAACACCCAGCGGAGTGTTCGGCATATAGGGTGCATTTGACAAGGAATATTACATGAAATGTGTGCTAAACATTTTTGCTCTAGATCCACTGAACACTCCAAACCCTCTCTAGATCCACTCTTTACTCCGTTCACCTCTCTGCCCTGGGAGACTGGCCTATTTGGTTTGCATGTTTTGTCTCTGATTTCAGGTTGGGCTTGGTAAGTAGGAACCCCAGTGGAAAATGACAAGGAAGGAAACTGAAGTCCAGTGGTTTATTCCGCTGATTCTGTCTCTGATGGGTTATCTCAAGTGGATGTCACCAGCACTCCTCTGGGTGGCCCTCTCCACATGACTTCACCCCCCTGGGTCCTCAAAACTTCTTTTTTCCCTCTGCCTTGGGGTCTAGGTGTGGTAACAGCATTACCACACCTAAGCATTACTGTGCTTACTGGTCCTTAGTAAATAACACTCTTTACTTCCTTGAAATATCTTAATTTGTGTGTGCCCATTGTTTCTGCTGGGATCAGAATGATACAGAATGAATGAATGGATGAATGAACAAATGAATGAATGAATGAATGAATGGAATGAGCATCTCAGCATGAACCTAGAGTGTAAGTATACCTGTGTCCCAGGTGACTGCTGCCTTGTAGATGTCAGTTGGCCTCTTAGAGTTTGTTTCACGGACTCACAAAATAAAATGGCAGATTTTGGGTTAATAAACATTTTCCTTCTCAGTTTTCTACCTGTGAGCAGCAATGACCCTGAGCCCTCACAGTAAATGGTCATACCAAATCCCTTTCCCACGGATCGCACTGCTTTCCCTCCACATTGTAATAACCACTACTCTGGATAGGAATTTCTTTTCCTTGCCTACCCTTCCTTTGCCATTAGCACATATTTGGATTTAGTGTTGGTTCACTAACACCATTTGTGATACAAGTTGTTTTGCACTAAGAAATTTACTCTTATTGGGCCTCCCTGGTGGCGCAGTGGGTTGAGCAACGCACTGTGAAGCAAACCGCAGCCACTGCAGCACAAGTTCGATCCCTGCTGCTGGCCAGGGTGGGGACCCACATGGCGTGGCAGACCTCTCCTGCTGTGCCCGCTGCTCCCCTCAGCAGTGTACTTCTGTTGATCTGCCTGTTCTGCTCCCCGCTCTCTGTGGTGAATCCTCTCACCCACCCACACACACACCTCTGGCCTGTACCCCAGTGCTTGTATGCATAAATAAAATAAATCTTTTTTAAAAATATTAAAAAAAAAAGAAATTTACTCTTATCATAAAGGAAATGGAGTGATTGATCAACCTATGGGATCTGCTGGTTTGACCCGATACAGCATCAGCCAGAAGCTAGTGAGTAGAAAGGTGTTTTTTTTTAATCTATTATGAATTTTATTTTTTAAATTTATATATATTTGACATCAATTGTAATCCTCATGTATTCCCCATCACCATATCACCAGTGCACCATCACCTTAGTCCCCCATGCTCCCACCTGCCCTCAACCTTCCCCTTCTCCTTTCCCCACCAAGTGTCCCCAATTTGTCCTCATATTTTCATTTTTGGTTTTTGTGTCTTTATTGTTATTATTATTATTATTGTTCTTATTCCTTTTCTTGATCCTTATTTGGTTCCTGTATATTCCTCCTAGGGGAGGAACCATCTGGTATTTTTCTTTTGCCTTCTGACTTACTTCACTGAGCATAATCCCTTCCAGTTCCATCCATGTTCCTATGAATGTGTCTAATTTTTCATTTTTGATTGCTGAATAGTATTCCATCACTTACTTGGGAGTCAACTGGGTGACAACACTGGTGAAGTGAAATCAGGATGCTGCATGTGGCATATGGCCCCCAGATAAAGCTGTTTTTCCCAGAACACAGGGGCCAGGAGAGATGTTGGAGTGTGATTCTTATATCACAAAGGGTTTTTATTTCCCTTTCTATTGATTCACGCTTTGCTTGTTTAAAGCTCTTAATACCAAAGGAAGGAATGTATCCACCAGAACGGGACCCACAATGGTCTCCTTGCATTGAAAGCTCAGGCAGCCACCTGGACATTTTGGGCTCCTCACACTACTCTGAAAAGAGAGTAGAAAGGAGGTTTTGATGTTGGCTGGTGTGCATTGGATTCCTGATAAGACTGCTGCTTTACAAAGAGAGCAAACATAGGAAGAGGCGTATGAATGGAATCAGGGGTCTTGGAAGGGGGAGGAAACAAATGGCTAGATGTGTAATGTCTTCGAGAAGAATCTCAACTACTGATTGCATAAATGGAGATTTTCCCCTAGTGACCTGCTATTACCTTTTGAAATTCCATTTGAAAATTCCTTTCCTGCCCATTCTGTATTTTTTTTTTCAGTAACTTTCATTTATCAAAACAGTCATTTTCAGCTCTTACAATGCCTTGTCATTTATTCCAGACCTTAAATCTTATATAGTATTTTAAATCACCACCCAAGCCCCTTAGACACCCTAGTTTCTAGAGGTTTATAGTGGCAGGAGGCAGCCTGGCTCCTATTCTTTTCCTGTGTATGTGAAAAATAAGCCTTTATCCTGTGTGTTAAGAATAGTGTAAAAATAACAAGATGTTCGTCATCAGAGCTAAAAAGAAAACTCTGGACAATGTGACACTGCATTTACCTGTATGATGCCCAACTTCCAGCCCATGTCCACCCCTAAGTGGCCTCTCCTCTCCTAGTCCACAAAGTTCTCCTTTTCAGTCATTTGATATTTCACAACTGCAGTTAGTTGTGATTTATTCTTTGTTACTATGATAATTGAAGATAATATTTGTATAAAAGATCATTTTCCCCCACTCTCCCTGCTCCCTAGAAATCTCTCTTGCCTCTGGCTCTCCAACAGCTTCTTCCATAACTTCATGACTTTCTTTTTACTCTCAGAGAAGAGAGACACATTATTTATTGACTTTTCAGTTGTCCACATAACTATATAATTTTGGGGGTATGACTTCACACCTCCACATGTGCATCCTCCACCAAAGCTCTGGGGCCAATGCCCTATCATAGACATTCCTTCTCCTCCCACTCCCCAACCACTCTGGGCACTGGTATGTTTCTCACAGAGTCTAATTATTTCTGCTGGGCTTGGATTCTGGCTCTCACTCTTCTCTCCCTAGCACTTGCCCCTCTGATGAATGGAGAACAGGGATAGCAGAGGTAGAAGTCATCTTCCTACATCTCTTTGGCTCATGGTGTATGGCTGTGGACAAAGTGGTAGTTTCTAGAAGCTCCACTGAGAGAACATTTGCTCTTAAGCTTTCTTCTGGGGTACCTTCTGAACAAGGTCCTCACGTCCCATTCCTGTACATGAGTGCACCCCTGCCCTACTGTGGTGGTCTCATCAGACTGTAGCCAGATCTTACCCATGTTCTTGAGCCCATAGGAATTGGGGCAGATCCACAGGCAGTTCCTCCCAGGCACTAGAAATCTGGTGAGAAGTAGTCCTGGCTTCCTCTCTTCCTTACTAGCTCTCTCATATCATCTCACCTCCACGTTCGCCTCCTGATCTCAAAGCACAAGGCAGGTTCCTTGAGGGTCCTTTGTCTAAGGCTGGAGCACCAGCTGCCGGCTCCCCATACAGGACAGGGCCAGGCCGCCTCAGGAAAATCACCTGTGAGGAGTTACCATATTAAAATGGATATTTATCTTTTTGACCAAAAACCCACCTCCTAAGTTAACTGAAACTTCAGTCTTCATTTGTAAGAAAAATCATGCAATTTCTCTCAAAGCAGGCCCAGTTCTGGGGTCAGATTGCCATGGGCTGCCCTCTGATGAGCCCGAGATGGGCTCTCTTGGCTCCTGTCACCTGACGTCCAGTCAGTGCCCTTCTGAGATGCGCTGACACTGTCATGAAGCCCTTTGCTGCTTGGTTTTCAGAAACATGAACAATCTGAGATCCTCAACTGTGTACCTCAGGGAAACAGGCCCAACCCTGGAAAGCGATGCAGGAAGGCATGTCAGCATCTGGTTCTACTTTATGCCAATTCTCAAGGTGATGTGCTATGCCAGGAAAAATTATTTAACCCACTCCCTACACATTATTCTGCTTAAATCAGTACCTGACAGGTGACAGAAGGCCTTAATTTCCCTTCTTTCCCTAATGATTTCCACTGCGGGGGAGGTTGTTTATGCCCTGGGAATGACTAATTTCTCTATCTTCTATACCAAGCATTTCCAAGTGGATACAGGAATCAATTTCTTTAAAATGATACACTATGCTCTCATAGATGAGCTGTTAGAGAACAACATCTTTGAATGGAACGTTACTTGCCTAGTGGCTCATGAGTCAGTATCTCCAGACTCCCCCACATAGGTGACTTTCAGAGGTCCTCCTCTGCGTCCTGGGACAGCCGCCTGAGGTCTCTCAGGCTAATCTCATCCTCACACCTAAGAGCATGAGGGTGGGGGACATCTGTCACCCAGGAACCTTCACAGTCAGTCTCAGAATTGCAATGAGACCCCAGAGTGTTTACAAAGACCTGAGGTGTTCAATTCTAGCCTCGTCCCTTCTGATTTGATGGAAATTCCTTGATGAGGACTACGTCATTGTTATTTCCTTAGTCTTGATTTTGAGAATTTCACATTACAATTGGCAATAGTGATGGTTTTGAGGTTACCGGCAAAACTTGCCTCCACTAAAGTTGAAAGCTATCGAAGGATTCAGGGAAAAAGAGGCATGTCTGTATAAATTATATTTGTGTCTGTGCTATGCACACCTGTGTATAGTCTCAGGTGCACACATAGTGAGAGGTAATGCAAATGTGGTGAAATGCTCACATTCGTAGCATCACTTCAAAGGGTATATGGCTGTTTTGTGTACTATTATTTCAGCTTCTCTGTCAGTCTGAAATTATTTGTAAAAGTTAAGAAATATATAAATACATAGACATGTTTGATTGGGGAAATTAAAAAATACATCCCACAACATTAGAAGCATTTATCACTCGAATGTGGGCTTCCAAGAGTTTGTCTCTCCCCTCTTGGTTTAGGTTTCTTAATGTTCTACAGTGGGAATATGTTGCTCTTGCTATGTAGTGAGGATAAAACAGTGTTAAAGTGATAAATTAGTAAAAGGTCATATTTTTCAAAATGGATCTAAGTGGTCATATTAACCACATGATAGCATCGCTCATCCTAGGAAATGCAAGTTATAATGTGTGGTTCAAAGCTCCAATTTTGAGTGAATAGAAGATATTTTGTTCTGTGATCTAAATTTTTTTTAAGACATTCTTCTGGTCCTCCAAATTTACTGATATTTTTCCACATAGCTTCTGATAACCTTCCAAATTCACCCCCCCACCTCTGACTGTTCTTCATCCTCAGAAATGTCGCCCAGTTAATAGAGTCTCTTATTCTCTGGCTTTCAGTAAGGTTTAGCCAATGATAAGCAGTAAGAAAAGATCCATTGTAGGGGAGAGAGTGAGAGCTAGGTGATTCCTCCCTCCACGCAGGCTTCGTCCCCTGTAGCTCAAGAAGTTTCAGGGAGGAGGCTCTTTCATGAGTCCACGCTCTGGCACTGAGACCCCGTTATACTTGCCTGGAGTCCTAGGGATAGAGGAACTATACAGAACTCCCCAGCTGCTTGGACACCCTCACTGGGTGAAACACTTTCTGCGATCATTGATTTTATATATCAACTTCACTGCGTCATGAGGTGCCCGGTCATTTGGTGAAGTATTCTGGGTGTGTCTGTGAGAGCGTTTCTGGATGAGACTGACATCTGAATCAGTCGACTGGGTCAAGCAGGGTGCCCTGCCAGTGTGGATGTGATTCCACCACTCCGTGGAAGTTCTGCACAGAACAAAATTTGGATTCCCTCCCGCCACCTCCCTGATTAAGAGGGCACTCCTGCCTGCCTGCCTGCCTGCCCTCCACTAGGACAGCCTTTCTTCCCACTGCCTTCAGCCTGAACTGAAAACACCAGCTCTCTCTCGACTGTAGTTCCCAACTGTAGTCTTGAGACTGAAACCACATCATCGACTTTCTTGGGTCTCTTTGTCAACTGCAGATCTCAGGACTTGTCAGCCTTTAGAGCTGCATGAACCAATTCCTTGCATGAAGTTTCTTTTTATATGCAAATAGTAAGACCCTATTACCCTCCCACTAACAGCACTGTGAAATCCTACTTCATTGCACGCCATGATGTCTATGCCCCTATCTCAGACTCAGGGTTTCTTTCCTCTGCTGCCTTTTTTCAACCTTGGGTATAGGGCAAGGGTTTCTAGTGAGCTTCCTACCTGACTGACTACTCCTGCACCAGACACGGTGACCGAGACTGCATATAGGAATCACTGCAAGACACTCATTATAGGGCTTCCAAGCATTTGAGAGAATCAAATCACCACCACTCTCTGGCCCATGGGGGGCTGCCTCTTGCTCACATGGAGGACACCCAGGTGCATGCAGGACACCTGCTCCTGGGCTCAGTTTCCCCTACTGTTCCTCTGTATGTTAGACCAGGTCAAAGGGGAAACGGGGGGACTTTATGTGTTTATGACTCTTGCCTCTCAGATTTTGTAGCTAAGTAACCTCCAAACCTGGTAGACAGGAGCCCCCAGCCCCTCCCCTGTCAGAAACACCATCTCCATTGACCTGTTTTTATGTATTCACTGGGCTAAAGACATTTGTGCTTTTTTTCTTGAATTATAAAGAGAAAGTACCTTTGAGAAAAAGTTTCTTAAAGAAATGTGATCTCCCTCTTCATGAAGACACCTGTGTAAACCAACAATTCAAAAGTAGTAAATCCTAGCTCAGAGTCTGGATTTGGATTTGGGTTCTTAAAAGTCTCCCTCCTCCCTGACGGGATGGGGGTGGGGGTGAGGGGGTGAGGATGGGGGGAATAAAGGTCACCATTAAAGGCACAGGCAGCACTGGGAGTTAGAGAAAGGGTCGGCTATTTATACCATAAAAATTAGAGAAAACCTGAAAAATAAGAGAAATGTCCTCGTTTCCTCCTTTCTTTCCCCCTGCTTGTATTTGTTTAGGAGAGAGGGGGAGGTGGAAAGATGGTGTTGTTTGATCTTCATGGCAATGATTCATATATGCAGTTTCAATGAGGACCCTGGTGCTACTATGTGTAAAAACCAAACAGCATGCAAGTCACCTGCTTGATTTGCCAGTCTTGGTTCGCAGTACTTCAGGTTGTAAAGTGATTATAAACATGTAAGACACTCATTATAGGGCTACCAAGCATTTGAGAGAATCAAAGAATTGAATGTCTGGCCCACCTATTTATAACATACCTTATTTTTTACATGGGACAGTAGTTTGCCATGGTATGTGGGAGACTAAAGCTTGGGCGGTGGACACTGGCCAATAGGAAGATAAAAGAACGACTTCAGCCTGCACGTAGGCGGTCGTCATGAGGTCAACAGGACAGTCTGACATGTTCTGTCCATTTTCTACCTAACACATAGCTTCTCCCTTTATATGTTGCAAAGAGAACTCCAGCCATATTCAAGGATACAGCAGGCCATGAACCACAATTAGATTAATCAATCTAACAGTCCTTCCCTAAATTTCCAACCTTCTTTGCACTACAGTTATGGTTATGTGGCCCAGTTCTAGTCTGTAAGAGTTGGAAAGGAGTGTAACCCTTCACTTTGCGTGAGTCAGAGCAATCCTGGAAAATCCTGCATTTCTGGTAAAAGGGAGAGAAGTCACTTGTGTCCAACTCTCGTTCCACACCGCACATGAGCAAGATGCCTGCAGCTGACCTGACAATCTTGTGTTCATGAGGTGGTATCGCAAGAGGTACTGACCCTCCCAGCACAGAGGCACTGAACACCTACCAGCAGGCACTGTGCTCCGATCTGTTATATAAAGGGGGCAAGACCCCCAACTGGGTAAGTTGTACTAAGTCACTATTTATGTTACTTGCAGTCAAAGTAATCACATCTAATGCAGGTGCTTACCTAATATAGGTGCTTTGGGAAAATAAAGATTTTCAACATATGTATCTTTTATACCAGGGAGATAGAACCTTCTAACATCTCTTCCTTCAAGGGTCTAAATTCTAGTTGACTCCCTAAGATAACTGATAGGACTAAGTGCTCATGGGAGCTGGGTGGGGGACTGTCATTCCTTCTTTTATGAGATAGAGCTGCAAATATAAAATAGTGGCATACGGGCCTCTCCAGTGGTGCAAGGGGTATGTCTCAGTTCTATTGAGATCAGCAGCTACTGCAGCATGAGTTCGATCCCCAGCCAGGGAGGGGACCCACATGGCGCAGCAGACCTCTCCTGTCTCGCCCGCTGCTCCCCTCAGCAGTGCATTTCAGTAGATCCGCCTGTTCTCTGGTGAATCCTCTCATCCCCCACACCTCTGGCCTCTACCCCAGTTCTTGTGTGCATAGATAAGAATAAACAAACTGCCACACAATAACAATCACACTTCACTTTCCTAACCAGGAGATGATGAGAGTGATCTCTAACCTGAGCACTCAACTTAATTTTGCTTGAAGCTGTAAGCTGTGGACACAAAGATTCATGTGGAACAAAGGAGGCTGGCGTTCTCCACACACAGGGAAATCTGGTCCATGGTCTCTGCTAACAATGCCCAGGGAACAGGGGCATGGAGGTGGCACCAGGTGTGGGAATGGTCAGAACAACAGCTCATTCTGGGCGTGTGGGCAGGGACCTGGCAGTCTCGGTAGAAGGGGAGGAATATTTTTGCAGTGATCAGCGTAACTACGACCTTCATCTACATGCCCTGGAGTCACGAAACTGAGGTGGCCAGAGAAAGCCTGGGCTTCTTGATGGCAAACTGCTCAACCAATAGTACGATGGAACTAAAGCGTACTTTTCCTTGACCCTTATAGGGAATACTCAGGGTTAAAGGGGCCTACATCAAATCAGGTCGTGGGGTGGAAGTCTCAAAGCACAAGGACTGTGAATTTGGTGTTGTGGGCAACATCGCGCGCTGACCTACCACTCCCCAGCAAGGAAGCGCTTGTGTCTGTGCCACACGATACTCAGTAGATGCTGAGACCCTTTAATCCTACACCTGTGCCACCTCTGTGAGGAGCTAAGGAGTCTTATAAGGATGTCAGGGGAACATCACTGTGACACTGTCTATGGCTCCAAACCCATTAAGTTGATGGCTGTCGGAGAAGAGCTTTGTGTTATCTACACAAATACTTGGAAGATGGGAAGGAAGATCTGTTTTCTAGGACTTCAGAATAAAAGTCGCTCTATCACAGGAACTCCATCAGGATGGGCCAGGCTCTGAATACAATCACAGTAGCCCCCTAGTAGGGTTGAGTACCTATTCGGTCTCCTGGGCAACAAGGCAAGATGGCCTGTTGTTAAGACAGTCCCATGAGCCAATGGCCCCGTCTCACCAAAATGGCCTAGAAGAAGACATCTGTTTCTATTATTCCAGCTTTCAAGAGGACAAAAATGCACCAACTCAGCCTGAAAAAATGGTGCTGAGAAACCAAGAGATATTGTCAATCCAAGGAAAATGGCGGATATATTTTGAAATTCAGAACTTACTTAACACCTCAAAACTTTTGGTGGATGTTTTCCTCTTACCATCTAAACTGAAAATTTATCAGGGAAGTCAAATGGCCAAGCAGAGATTTTAAACCAATAGCTGAGGGGTTACTATAACATGGCCTTTCTGGGAAAGACTTATGAATCTCCACCTGCTTCAAAGATGAAATGTTCATGCTCCTAGCCAACATCAATCCCTCCAACATCAATCCCTCCAGGCAGCCACTGGGTCTCAGTGCCCTCACCTCCTCAAGGATCTTTCTCTTGCAATTCTCCCACTCCTGTCTTGCATTAGCAGTGTTTACTCCCTCTTGAATAATTTTCATTGGCATATAAACAGGCTGGGTGCTTTTTTTCCATTAAAGAAAAGAAGTCATCACTTTTCTTGACTCCCATTTTTTAAAAAATCACTTTCCACCCCATGTTTTTCCTCTCATTTGCAGAAAGGTGATCCAAAATAGTGCTCTATATTCATGGTCACCAGTTTCTTTTCTATTCTTTCTCAATTCCTCTGAAGTCTGATGTTTACTGCTACCACTCAGTCACAGCTGCTCTCAGTAAGGTCATCATGTCCTCCAAGGAGGCGGAAGTCAATGCCAGCTCCCAGCCTTCATCCTACTCGCCTTACATGGACATCTGACCCAGGAGACTATTTCCTTTTTGGATATACTATCATTACTAGCCTGACGCCTGTCCTTCTTCCTATCTCATGGCTCGTATCTACTCAGTCTCATCTGCTGGTTCCTCCGACTCAGTTCATGTTGGATTATCCCAGAGGTCAGACTTAATCATTCTTCTGTTTACTCTGCATTGATCTGATTTGGACTCAATGCTTTAAATAATGTCAACTTTCAATTTTTTAGACCTAACTCCAGACTTATTTTACTGCTTATTCAAATTTTCTACAGGGATGTCTAATCTATATCTTAAACTCAACATGTCCCAGACTAAACACTTGTTATTCTCCTAAAACCTGTCCCAGTCCTGCCCCTACTTCTGGCCTATCTCAGCTCTGCTGATGGTGACTCCATCCTCCCAGCTGCTCAGGCCAAAGACCTTTGACCCTCCCCCCCCCTCCCCTTTCACTCCCAATGGCCTATTGTTAAGGAAAGTCTACTCGTTTTTCTTTCAAAATATATCAGTGTGATCACTTCTTTTCAACTCCTCTACCATTATTCTGGTCCAAACACCATCATCTCGTATCTAGATTAGTGAAATTGTATCCTACGTCTTTGTTTAAGCCTCTCAAACACAACAGTTAATCGTTTGAAACGTAAGGCAGAGCATATCACACTTTAGCTCAAAACCCTTGGCGACCCTCCATTTCACTCCAAGAAGTCAGACATTACAACGGCCCATAAGGGCCACATGGCCTGTCTTCTCTCCTTCCTTCTGACTGTAAATCTGCTCTAGGGATGCTAGTTTCCGTTGTTTTTCTTGCTTTCAACCCCTTAAGTTGATTCTGCCAGTACCCTTGCACTCAAACATCTCCAAGCTAATTCCTGCACCTCCTCATTCATGTCTGTTTTGAGGACACAAAACAATGTCCAGGAAGCCTACCCAAGTCACCCTATTTATTAACTCAACCTAACTCCTCCTGATCCCACTCAGCTGGCAGTTACTTTGTATTCGTTCCTTATTTTTTATTATCTAATGAGCTTTATAATTTACTTATTTATCGTTTATATCCCTTCTGACAGAAAATAAAATCTAATGACATGTTCTGTTTTATTCAGTACGATATCTCAAGAGCCTTTACCAGTGCCTGACACATTGTAAGTGCTCAATAAATATTTGTTGAAATGTACACCTTGGCCCATAAGAACCTAGGTTTGTGAGGTAGAAGCCACACCTGCACCCAGCCCCAGAAGGAGATTTCAGCATCGCCTCTGGGGCTGCTAGATGCTCTCCAGCCCAATCCATTTCTGACCCCTGTGGAACCCACTGACCAAGTTGCTGTGCCTCCCCAACAGGATGTGTGGACCTAGAACCCCATGGGGACTAGCAGAGTGACAGGTGCAGCTGACCTCTGTCACCTGTGTGTGCCATAACACCCCACGTAAAGCACTAGTCACTACAATCCTTCCTGTCCCTTAGGCGCTTCCTGACTCTAGGAGTCTTCAGAAGAGAGGCTAATGTCCTTTTGTTTTACTTATATTTGATAACTGTGTTTTTCTGTAAGGAACCCGTAACTTAGGGGTGGGCGGACAGGAGGCAGGGAGGAAAGGGACCCTGTTCTTAGTTCCACCTTCAGAACTAATCTTTAGTCACACAGAAAACTGGTATGAGGGAGGTAAGCTTTAGCAAATATTAATGTGATTTTTGTTCTTATTTTCTCCCATGTGACCACACCCTTTTGAACCATAAGTGCCCTTCTGCCTCAGAGAACGCCGTGATCATGAAAGCAGACACGCAAAGGAAAATAATGAACTGAGTTTGGCCTTTGGAGCCCAGAAATGACCATGGTCTTTAAAGCTTTGTTGGGAAAGAAAGGGAAGGTCCAAATCCCAACTGTTCTTAAGTATTATGAACAAAGCATGAAGCCTACACAAACATTTTTACTAAAACTAATAGGCAGAGCAAACATGGAGTATGGTGGTGGAAGTTGCCCTCTATGGAGAGAGGAAGTGACGTGAGCTTCCAGTTGGAAGAGCCAAAGAAGGGGGGCAGGTCAGAGGAACTGAAACTAGACTTACCTGGAGCTTAGATCCCTGAGAAGGAACCACTGGCCCCTTATTCCTTGAGCCTTGGCCCAGAATGGAGCAGACAGACACAGTATCAAGAAGGCAGAAAAGCTGCATAACAGAACCTCTGGGCTGATTCACTCCCACTCAGGTTCAGTGTGGAGCTGGATCAAGAGGCACCACCAAGAGTCATCATGAAATGGCTGAGATGTCTGCACAGGGGGACCTGTGTCTGCAGCCCAGTTCCCTGTGGCTTGATGTGGTGCAGAGGGGAACCTGCCATAGTGAGAGGGCGCAGGAATGCTGAGAGAACCTAGGGTCCAGCAGAGGTCTGCATTTGGAAGAAGAAAGTCACATCCAACAGAGTGGTCACAGCAGAGGCAACAGCAGGCTCCAGCAGTGAGGATCAGACAGGCGCCCCAGAAGCAGCAGACGGGACCTGTTGCAATGCAGCAGCACAAGCACTGCTGGCTTAGAGGTGCCCAGAAAAGCCACACAACATGGAAAGGGAGTGAGGATCCCAAAGAACAGCATAGCACGCAGCCCCAAGATCACTTCTCTTTCTGCCACTGTGCGAATCTAGAAGCTTTGGGCATTCACAATGCAAGGTGGTAAGGGAGGGGAGAGCCATGCAAGGAGGCAGCCTTGGAGAGAGTTTGACAAGTTAAAGATTTTCCTGTCATTATTGAAAAACTGCAATTAGCTACCAATAATAGCTAACAGGAGGCTACTGTTCTGTAAATGTTCATATGCTCTCTACTCTTCTCTTTCCTAAACTAGAACCTTTTGTAAGAATAAACTCTCTGTTCAAGCTCCGGATCACCTATTGTGGAAATTGAGGACAAGGAAAGGAGAAAGGAAGAGTATTCAATATTCAAAAGGGAGAATATTTTTCTGGGAGAATTTAGATTGAGCTCAGTTCCTACGTGACTTAACTGTTGTTGGTCCTCCCTTTTCCCCATCCCTAGCGGGAGCTTGGGAAAATGGAGATGGATCAGTACATTCCCAGTGGGGAGTAGGAGAAGAAACTCTACTAGTTCCAGAATAGGTACTAGAACTCCTAAACTGACATACAATACATGGACAGAGGGGCCTTAATTATTTTAGAGTCACAGTATTCATATTCACATATGAAATAATCTGTCTCATCAATGATTCACTCTTTCATTTTTATTTTAACTCTGATGTAAATTTCATCATACCTGCTTGCTTTATTTGCCTGAGCTATCATTTCCTACCATCTACTTTTGTTATTTGCCTGTTTTTAAGTTGTTTAAAACTCACTCAAGCATAGTCTCCTTTTAAAAGAGTAAAAGCATTACATATGGGGCTAAAGATCTACTGGCATCTCGATCCTTGTCCTTTCTTTACATGGCCCATAACTATCTAGTCACCACTTTTGGGGGCCCTCCTCACTCAAGCTTTTGATTCTTATGTTGGATATTGATCTTTTACCTGTTAAGTAACAGTGTTGCTTTGTATTACATTTTGCTTAGGTTTTCAGCGTAAAACTGATGCATTCATATCTTTTCTGTCGTTAAGTTTTTATTTTAAAAAATGTGTTCTAAACAAGGTCTTCTTTATCCAAAGATGACAGATCTCTAGTCTTTTTGACTGGTACTTCCTACAGTTTAACTATGTTTATGTCTTTCCCATATGGAATTTATTTTTCTAAAAGCTTTGAGATAGAAAGTATTTTATATTGTAATGTTTTGCTTTTGTTCACGAAGAGCTGATAGTGTCAGTAGCATTCACTGCTCACTCTGAAGCACCATCTCTCTTAAATGCCAATTCTTTCTTAGTCACAGATCTATTTTGAGATCCTTATCCAATCCCACTTTTCATTTCATCTATTCCTGCACTATGCCATACTGTTTTAATGGCTACAGCTTTATAATATTTTGGTATTTGGTAAAGCAATTCTCCCTTCTTCTCCTCCTGTCTTCCTCTATGATCTTCTGTAGTATTTCCTTGAAAATGTTTCTTAAGAAATATTTTTGGGGTTTTGACTGGAATTGCACTAAGTATATAAATTTGAGAAAAGAATTGGCATTTTTATAGTATTGAGTTTTACTATCCAGAGTCTCCACTCGGTGTTTCTTAGTCGTATTTTCTTCCAGTAGAATTTTTTTTTCAACTAAAGGCATTTCTTTTTTTTCTCCACTTTTTTTTTTTTCTTACAATGTTTGCTTTCTTTCCTCAGGTGTAGTCCCCATAGAATTTCCCCCACCAATAGTCTTGTCTGTGGGTTTTTTATGTACTTCTCTGCTGCTGTTTATGAAATCACCTATTCTATTCCATTTTCTAATTAATAATTGCTGATATATGAGAAAGTCATTGATTTTCCTCTTTCAATTGATGCAGTGAATTACACTGACAGATTTCTATTATTGAATTAACCTTGCATTCTGAAATAAACATCCTATCATGGTGCATTATTCTTTTCATTCACTGCTGAATTAGAATTTTTAATATTTTACTTATGATTTGTGCACTTATATTTATAGATAAGAGTGGGTTTTTTTTAGCATGTTTTGGTATAAGGATTGGTTAACTATATAAATTGAAGAGTTTTCTATGATTTGGAAAAATTCATAAAAGATGGAATTGACAATTTCTTGAATTTGGAGCATTTCCTATACAATCACCTAGACCTAAGTGCTTTTTGAAGGGATAGACCTTTGACAACCATTTCTATTTCAGATTATCTACATCTTCTTAGGTCATCCTAAAATTTTATATTTTCCTGCAAGATTATCCATATACCTTCCATCTCTCTCGCTGTAAGTTGTTTATGTTATTCTCTTATAATTAAAAAATATATATACTGGTCTAATTTCAGGTGTTGTGTTCTTTTTTTTTTTATAACTCTTGTACCCTTTTCCCTTTATTATACTTTCCAAAGAAATCTATTTTCATTAGACTTTTAAAAAAGAGTTTTATTCGACTCTATTCATTTATTTCTTCCATTTCACTAATTTCTGCTTTTCTCTATGGCAGAATTTTTCAACCATTTTTATTACCATTCCTGTAAGAGAATTTTAGGCAATTTTTTTTTTTTTGGCCTAATCACTCACCCACACCTACACAAACAACTTAAACCACCCGTTTGGCATACGTATTAGCTTTTTTGAAATATCAAAACCATCAAAATATCAAAAATGTCAATTTCTGTTCCCATTAGAGATAGTATTGAAAGTGCATGGTCCATGGTAATTTCCCTTTGTTTCTTTGGGTTTTGTTTTCCACTTCTTTTGAAGCTGAAAACTTAGTTCATACCTTTTTGGTCTTTCATTTTTTAAACACAGTGAAGGACATACACTGCACTTCCTCTCCCAGTGCTGTCTGCCTGCATCAAAGAAGTTTGCTAAGTAGTGCTTTTGGTTTTCAATCAGTTCTAAGGTATCACGATCTCGCCTCTCCTACCGGTGTTAAGTAGAGGTTTGTTTTCCCATTTCCCAATTCATGGATTTTGGTTACATTTTTGTCACATTTTTATGTTACTACCTACCTGCAGCTTGTTAAGACTCACTTTCTACTTTTACCAGCTGATCAACAGCTTTCTCTGTAATCTCCCAACATTAAATTTGCTGTTTACGGTAAGCTTTTGGGGGATACTTTTTTTTTTAATCATTTGAGTAATTATCTACTACCAGTTTACAAAAGTGTTTTTAAATTAAAAACACAAAGTAGTGTTGAGTTTTAATAAACACTTAATTTGAAGCCAATTGAAATAGGCTTTTTCCTGCCTAGTCTCTATTGTTTACTTTGTTTTATAGCTCATCTACCTTACATTCTCCAAACCATATTTGGATTCCCATTTACAATGCTAGATCACTGAGATGAAGCTAAAAATGTTGGAAGTACTATCTACATTTCCTGTAACCATCAGCCCTGAAGGGGTGATTTATCATTGCTTTCTATGCAGATTCAGGAAGGTAGCTGTTAATAGTCCCATGGATCTGAGATTCCTAGTGGAGGTGGGCCTTTCTGTTTTCTCTGATAGCTTAATTCCATTCTTACATCTGCTCAGATTCCAACTCTTCCTCTAACTTGCTAATGACTAAAGCACTACTCACTTTATGACATCTTCAAGATTGCTTGACTCCTGGCCTTTTTTATTTGCCCATTTGTATTGTCCTTTAAGGGCACAAACATTCTTCTAAAGAAACCCTTTTCTTCTTCCAATTCAACCTGTCTTCCTTTATTCATTCTTCAACCTCTACTTCCATTTTACTTCAATATATAGATACATACAAATATATATTCAATATATATCTATGAAACTAATAATGATTCCCACTTGCTTTCCTTTACATACCTGATTCCCAAGAGGAGAATAATTTAGGTACAGCCCATTTTAAGACTCTTGCTATTCTCTGGGACTGTAACACCATTATTTCTATCTCAAACCCCTATATAATAAGCATTTGTATTCTTTTTGTTTTTATGATTAAAATCCTCCATTCCTCTGTAGTGAAACACTTGAGTCCCTGTCAGGGTAGTGAGTAGATCTAGCACCATCATGGAATATAAATACAAAGTACACTGTATACCCCATGTGAATTAAAGAACTTATATGGTTCTCTCCTTGGCCCTATAAAAAGATGCAATTCAAATCAACATGAAGGGGACCAAACTGGGTGAAAAATGATCACATGCCACTTGCTAATCTCCTGCACAATTTAAGGGCTAGGATCTTTTAAATTTTTTTTAAGGATGCATGGAACTTACACCTTTGCATCATGTCTGCCACTCTGGCTGAGGAGAAAGACAGCATAGTCATTTCCAGTCCATAGTGGCCTTCTCTTCTATGGCAGGCCTGCCTCACCTTTATCTATATGAACCAAGATCAGTCACAATGGTTTGTGCAGCCTACTTCTGCAAATCCCTTTGTCCAGTACCTTTAAAACAATAGTGATTTTTCTGTGGACACTGACTACCATAAGCTGCTAGCACTTAAAAAAGTCAAAAAACTGAAAGATCAAGATTACTAAAGCACTAAAGATCTGTGTCCAGGTTCACCAGATGTCCCATCTCCATACCTCTTGTTTTTGTCCCTCAATTCCTATCAGAGTACCTATTATTTTTCAAGATTTAAAGCTAATACATATTTTCATGAGTTGCATCTTAAGAGAGAAAATTAGTTATATTCTTCCCCTCAACCAACTGAATAATGATATAGGAACTAGGCTAATGAGGACCAAAATATAAATATTTTGTTGATAAAGCAATCTATGGCCAAAATTCAGTTTTCTAATACCATCCCTCCACTGCTCCTCTTACACTCCTAATTCCTGGTCTTGGAATGGTCCCCCCAAAAGGACACTACACAAAGAAAACACTTACCTGGAGAATGACCAGGGGCATGGCTACCCAAAATGTAGCAACCAAAAGAGGTGCTCCTCAGACCCTCCTGTGGAAGGCTGGCTGGGCCTCAGCAGATGCGCTTACCATATGAAAGCAGGATCTGAGTGGAGCGCATACACATTGCAGGCAAAGAAGTATAAAAGAGAGAAGAGAGCTGAAAGTGAGAGAGAGCAGGAGAGAGAGAGAGAGAGAGAGAGAGAGAGTGTGTGTGTGTGTGTGTGTGTGTGCATACAACGACCTTCTTCCCTATGTATCCATCAGTGAACTCAATTTTCTTTTGGGGTGAACAGGTACGAGACCAAAAGTGCCATTCTAACATGATTCCTAACATGGAGAAGAAAAGGGAAAGAGGGCCAAATGACAGGTTCTTGACCCCAAGGATGGGGGCAGAGCCTATACTCTTTACCATCTCCCAAGGAGACAAGGGATCCTATTCTCTCATTCCCTAGGTCTGATCTAGAACACATTCCCAGCTTCCAACCCAGATTTCAGAAAGAGACCTATTAATAGATTCAGTTGCTAGGTCATTCCTACATCAGAACTGAGGATGGCAGGGGTGGAGCTAAGACCCTATCAAGTCCTAGACACACTCATTTTCAGAGTTCTACCTAATAAATAAAACAAAATAAAGAAATACCAATAAAGGTAGGAAGCCTCTTCCAAAGTGTTTCACTAATAACTGCTGCTCCAGAGTGTCCTAGATGCTGGAGTGAAAGGGGTAACAATACTAGAGTAAGAAAGACCAGCCTAGACATCTTGCATCCATAAACTGCCTATTCTGGTGTTCTGAGCATCTCCCTTCCCACCACCCCAAGACCTAGGAGGAGTTATTGACAGACACACCACATTTAGATTGTCAGAGGTCATTCCCAGATGAAAGTCCCCAAAGCAGAAGAATCCAAATAAGGACACTACTTGGGAGTTTGCGAATCAAAAGTTATTTATCAAAGGGTGGATAAGCCAAGCTTTCTTGAGCCCAATTCCAGAATGGTCAGTGGAAGTCTCTCTCCTGTTAGCTTCGTTGGTCCACCTACCAAATGCCAGATCTTCAGCTGAAGTGAACAAAGGGAAATCACAGTCCTCAGTGGTGCCCGCAGTACCCTTCCTATCCAGTCCCAGCTGAGGAGACAAAAGGAACAAAAGGGAAATTCTTCCCACCACCAAAACACACCTCCACAATTGGGGGCTGCTTCTTCCCATATGTAATTCAAGGAGCATTCCCTTGCCTTGAGCAGTTCATACCAGGAAACACTGAACCCATTCAGGGTCACAGGTCACACCATTTGGGTTCTTCCTAAAGACCCTTCCCTCACTTGGCATATGACACTTGGCACAGACTAATGCCAAGTTCATACCACTTGCTCTCTCAAGCTGAAATTCCCAGGGCCAGAAAAAAAAAAATTGGCATTGATGCCAGAGTCATCCCCACTTTTAAGTTCTCAGGGTGTTAAAGGAGGGAATAGACTCCACCTGCTAAGAAAAGGGCTTTGGATTAAACATAGCAAGCAACGGGCTCACAAGGAACTACACATTGTAAGGAACACAGAAGTGATAGGAATATGGACAAAGGGAATCCTGGTGACAGGGAGGGAGAGTGGTGTCCTTTAACTAAGGCCCAGAGAGAGAGGAGGTGGGATAACCACTGTTGAGGGAAAGAACTGCTTAGAAGACCGGGTACCTAAATTCTAGTCCTAGTTCTTCCCAGCAGTTCAGCATGTGATTTTAAGCTTATCTAGGTTTCAGTGTCTTGATCTGCAAAACAGGGGAAAACAGTTTGCTTAACTGGATGCCTGTTATGGTCCTTTGAAATACATATCCTCCACAAGTATGAATGATAAGATACTCAGGAGGGGACCAAAGGGGACCTTACCAGAGCAGAAAATACCTTTTAGTCCCATTTCTAATGGGTTACATATACACACATTCACACAAACATAAGCAAAGTGGCTGATGATTTCATCCATAGCAGCAGAGATAGGACAGAACAAAATAAATATTATTGAAACTTGGTTCCTGCATGGGGAAGGGGTGGGTAAGGGTATAAGCTGAAGGGACTCCAAGGTGAGGGGAGAAGAGTCACTCTGATAGTCACCTTGCAGTCTCCTTCCCAAATCCAGCCAGCTTCTTGGAAGAAGCCACATTCACCTTCCCCTTCCCGCCCTACCAACTCATCTGTTGCAGAAACAAAAACGCACAGACCCCCAAGAGAAATAACCCCCTAGTTAACCATTAAGAAACAAACAAAATCTACCACACCTGAGATTACTTGAAATGGGCAGCTGGGACCATATGCCTCTATTTCCCTGAATGTTTTTGAAAGATATATCTGAAAGATACATCACCCAAAGTCAATCGAGTTTACCTACTAGGTGAAGGGGGAACTAGCCTAGACCACCCTTTTATTCTGGAACATTTATGGTTGTTTCCATTTATTTTTAACCAAACTCATTGTCAGAGTAAGCCAGGAAGTTACCATCCCTAAGTAGGAGTCCAAATGGGAAAAAGGCCACCAAGTCAGTGCAGGGCACCCAACCATGCAACAGGACCTGCAAACAGACTCACCACTCCCAGCCACCAAGATGCATCTCCCAGCCTTACAGCTACATGGATTCTTACATGGTCTCTCCTAGCAGAGGTAGCTGGGGGCAGTGGGGGAGTGGAGGACATTAACCTCCAATCAACCTGGGATCCCTGTGCATTTTTCCCTGTTTAAAATATACTAAAATAAATTATTAAACATTGCTGTTTACAGAAATAGAAATCATTTCTGTTTCCAAAGGCCTCTCACCATCCCAGTCCTGGACACTTCCAAGACTGCCACCCCTGACAACCTCGCCACGGAACGCCCCAGCAGGCGGGCGGGTGAAACACCAGAGTCCTTTGAGACTGGGAGCTCCTCAGACGCCTGAGAATTCCAGTTTCACATCTCTGGTTCCAGAGAACGGAGAATCTTCAGGACTCTGGAGAGGAGCCGGGGGTTCATCCCTTCTCATCATTCCTGGGGGCTGTCTCCAGGCAACCCTCCCTTTTAGGATGATATGTGTTGTAAGAACTCCTGCTATTTTCGGGCCCTCAGTCCCTCCCCAGGGTCCAGCGCGCCTGCCTGCAACCACCCTCAGAGCAGAGGAGCCGGTCTGTGCCTTGGACTAATGACTCTGGGAAAGAGGGATGGGCAGCGAGAAGGCAGGGACAACGGCCTGGGAGATCGTCCTTGAGTGGACGACTAAAAGCAATGACCATCAGACAGGCAGGCGGTGAAGCTGGGCGCCAGGATCGGGACGGAACCGGAGCTGTCCACCAGGTTGGCAGGTGGCGGGTCAACACGAGGTGGCGGGTCGACGCGGGGAGTGCGACGGCGCCCCCGATACTCGATCATGTCGGGATGATAGGCTGGGTGGCGGCGGGCGTGCTTGGTCAGGTGGTCGCTCCGGGAGAACTGCTTGGGGCAGAGGGGGCAGGAGAAGCGCTTTTCGCCCGTGTGCGTCCTGTAGTGGCGGGCCAGCTCGTCGGAGCGCGTGAACTTCTTGTCGCAGTCGAGCCAGTCGCAGGAGAAAGGGCGCTCACCCGTGTGGGTGCGCTGGTGGGACTTCAGATGCGACGACTTGTAGTAAGCTTTGTTGCAGCCCGGGAAGGGGCAGCGGTGGCGCTTGGCAGCAGGTGTAACCGGCCTCCGACGGGGTCCTGGGCCCGTGGCGGGGGCGGGGCCCCCTCCAGGGGCCCCACTGGGGACTGCGCCGGGGTCTGCAGGCGCTCCGAGGTCGGCTGGCGCGCCTGGGACCGCCAGCGCGCCGGAGGAGTGCGCGAGCCCAGAGACTTCGGCTGCGCTGGAGACCGGGGCCGGCTCCGCACACGGGGTCGGGCCAGAGCACTGGGTCGGGTCGGTGGAACCGGACGACGCGCGCAGAGCTTCCCCCGAGTTCTCCCCGAAGCCCTCCCCAGAGCCGCCGCGCAAGTCAGCCAAGACGCTTGCAGCCAGCAGGTGGGGCGCGGCGCCGCCCGCGCCGGGGCTAGGGGCGGGGACCTGGGGGAGCGGGGGGACCGACGCGGGCCCCGGTGGCCCCGGACCCGGCAGAGCGGACTCCAGCGGCGCCGCACCCACCTCCGAGCCTGCGGCTCCGCCCGCGCCCTCGGGGTCCGGCGGGCGGCGGTGAACCACGGCGCCCGCGGACATGGACACCAAGCACTCAGCGGCGAAGTAGTCCAGGCACGCCACGGCTGCCGACATGCTGGCCCCGCCGGGCTGCCGGCAAGCGCCGTCCGAGAGCGGCCGGCCGCCGGCGAGAGAGTTCTCGGGAGCGTCCGTCCCGCAGCCTCGGAGCGAGAAGCAGGAGGCCCGGTGCGCGCCGCCCGCCGCCCGCCGCCGCCGCCGCCGCCCGCGCGGAGCCCGCCCCGCCTGACGCGCCCCTGACGCACCGGAGCCCGCGGGGGCGGCGGGACCCGCCCCGGCCCGCAGGACACCCCCTCGGAACGCGCGGCCCACCGGGCTAAGTCATTTTTAACAGCCTAAGAAATTATCTTGTCTTCGCATTCTTGCCTCTGCTGGTGAGCCAGGTAATTTTAATAAAGAGAAAACTCCCCGATCGTAACTTCTGGGCAGCCTGCCGGCTTCGCCCCCCCTCACCCGCTGGTCCTCAGCCAGCTGGGTGTCCGGCGGAGTCCGAGAAACTTTTTTTTTTAAGGAAAAAAAATGCTAATACCTGACATGTCTTTCGATTCATAATTGCGATCGTTGGTTAAGCGGGCTGCAACTGCATTTCACTTCTGCCCACCGCTTTCAGACCAAATTAAAAATATCCGCAAATCTGCATCCAAAAAAGTTTTCTCATTTACCAGTTCCACTGTTAATCCAGGATCGGTAGCAATTCCCTAAATAGATCCACTACGTAGCCATTAATTAATAGCATTTTGAACCAGAAACATTTTTAACCTTGAAAAAGCAAAGAATCCTCTCATGGTTGAAATTGAAACTTAAAATCCTTTGAGCAACAATTTAACTATTCAACTAACGAAAGAAAAATGCATGTTTTAACTGCATTAACCTGTCACAGGCATGCAAACAAATTTCCACGCTGAAATATAAATTATAGAGTAGCAGCGAGATAAACACATTAAAATGGACTCCCACAATTTTAATAATAGAAAGTCACGTTTCCAATTAGGCAACATCTTTTATTTTTCCTTTGACAAATTAAAAATAAGAAAATGTAGCAAATGGTATAGAATTGCTCATATGGTGTTTTGTGATTGTGGAGGTTTCTCTTTTTATGTTATTAGATGTATGTGTGATTTTGTTTTAGCATTTCATCTTAGCTTTCATTTTTTCCCTCCTTTTTATTAAAAAAAATTAAAAACACATAGAAAAGCAAGTAGGGTGATTTCTAAAAATAATCATCACTGTTTTTTGATGCAGAGAAGCTTTACTTTTACATCAGTGAATTATGTGCTTTTTAATTGTAATTCTTGAGTACTTTTCCTTCTCTTTGAAAATTAAAACATACCTGTATGTCAAGAATAAGATACACTCATGTATTTAATCCTTAGAAAAATCTAACGTGAAATATTTGTCATATTCGCTTTAGGTTTTTTATTTAAAGATTACAGATAGTGTTGAATGTCACTTTATTTCCCTCCCCATTTTCCTTTCTCTCTTCTTACTTCCTTAAGTAATCAGCATTTCAAAGTGTGTAATCTTGCAGCATTTGCTATTATTCCTTTATTTCCTAATCACCTATGTGTTTGTGTAAATGCATCTATCCATGCTTATGTGTTTTAAATTTTTTATAAATGGTATAATGCAGGTATCATTTTAATTTATTCTTTATCCTTAATGTGATTTTGAGAACTATCCATGTTGATACCTACAGAATCTACTTTATTCATTTTCAGCAGTTTTATAATATTGTCAGCTTTATTATTTTTATGGAGATGCTATCCCACAGCAGGTAATTATTATAAAGTCCCTTGCTTCAAAACTTCAGAGTATTGATTCATGAAATGTACACATATTAAAATTCTATCAGGTAGAATTCTTTACTAGCTGCTTTTCTTTAATTCACAGAAAATGTAAAGTATTTTTTAATACACACAGAGTATCACGAGAACCCATGTATCTCATATAATTGGGAAATGTTAATATTTTGTCATATCTGTTGCAGATCTATTTTTAAAATTTGAACTATTCCACATTTCTGATAGAATTGAAATCCTCTTTTTCACTCCTCCCCCAAATTATTCTCTACCCTCTTCTCCAAAGGCAAACATATGAAATTGGCATTAAGTTTCCAATCTAGGTTTTACACTTTTACTACATAAAAACCCATAAAAATATAGAATGTTGCTTTGATTTTTTAAATCTACTGTGTGGTGTTTGCACATATTTTGTGATTTGTTTTTCCCTTTCATGGTATGTTCTTATTTTTTCTCTCCATGTTGATAAAAATAAATCCGGTTCATTCATTTTAATTACTATATTGTAGATCCATGCATATAAATGTGCCACATTTATTCATTCCCCTATTGATGAATATTTAAGGTGCTGCCAATATTTCAGTATTGCGGACAGTGCTAATAGGAACATATGTGTACATGTGTTCTTTTGCACATATGTGAGAATTTCTCTGTGTATCTACCTGGATGGGAAATTGCTAGGTTACACACACTTTTATTAGAGACTGCCAAATGGTCCTCTAATTCACACCCCCATCAGCAGTGTCTGAGAGTTCTTGTTTCCCTCACATGACCTTCAACACTTTCTAGATTTAGACTTTTCTTATTTGTGACCATGTGATTTTTTAAAAAACCCAGTATCTCGTTGTTTATTTGAATTTCCCTCGCTGCAAGTGAGGGTGAACATTTCTTTATATATGGATTGGTTACTAAGGTTTCTGAGTCTGTGATTTGTTTTTTCACAGTCCCCATCCATTTTTCCAGTGATCTCTCTGTGTGTTTTCATCTTTTTACTTGATTTGTAGGAGTTCATATAGTGTGTAAACATTATATAGTATATGGCCAGTCTGTGGTTCCTCTTTTAACTGCTTTTGATGCCTTCTGCACTATAGAGCATTTAAAATGTCATTTTCAGTGCTCCTTCTCTGGATCTTGTGTCATTCATGTCTTATTAAAAGGAATATCTCCATACCTGATGGCATGAAAATATAACCTCCTAGGTGTTTTAAAGTTTTGCTTTCTACACTTGGAAAAGGGATTCACCTGGGGCTTTTTTTTTTTTTTTTTGAACAGTGCCAAGTAGGAATTTAATTTTATGTCTCCCTCCTCCCCTTGTGAAAAGCTGTTGTCCTAATCTCAATTAAAAGAAAGTCTTTTATTTCCCCATCAATGTGCTGTGCCACCATGACAGTAAGTTAAATTACTATGTATTCATGGATATGTACCTGTTCTGTCCCTTTCCACTTATCAAACCAACTCTGAGCCAGTACCACACTGTTTTAATTATTATGGCTTTATAACACGTCTCCATGTTTGAAGGGCATTTCTCCCCTTTGCTCATCGGCTATCTTGAACTAATGTTCTTCCATACTAAGTATTAGTATTAGTTTGTCAAAGTTCCACTGAAAAGCCTTTTGGTATTTTGTGGATTTAAATTTATAGGCTACATTTTGGGAGACATGGCATCTTTATAAAATTGAGTCATCCAATCCATTAATATCTTCTGATTTCTTAGTATCCTTTGATAACATTTTATAACTTGTTGATAAAATTCTTGTGCTGCTTTGTCAGATGTGGTCTTAGGTACCTTACAGCTTTTGTTGCTGTTATATTTGGGTTCCTGTTTCTATTAGGTTGTTTTAATTGGTTTTTGCTGCTGTTTGGAAATGTTATTGATTTTGTAATAATCTTGTTTTGGCAAACATGCTGAACTTTCTTATTAGTTAAGTAGCTTATTTACAGATTTTCTTGCATTGTCACAGAGATAATCATATTATTTGTAAATAACACTCTTCTACCTTTTCTCCTTTTCTTATCTCACTGAGCTGGGTCCTCCAACCTCACATCACACGGGGTGGGAGCAAAGCATTGTTCTCCTATTTCCACTTCATTAAGAGTGTTTCTTATGTATCATCATTATTTACATTTGTTGTAAGTTTTCTGTTAGACTCTTTATTAGATCAAGTTGTCCTCTTCCAGCCCAGTTGAGTTTAAAGCAGAAATATTTAAAAACCATGAAATGAACATTGAATTTTACTAAGTGCTTTTTCAAAACTATTGAGATGATTATAGGTTTGTGTTTGATATGTTAATGTAACAAGTCACCTTGATAGCTTTTGCTAATGTGGACTTACTCTTGAATTCTTTGGGATAAACTTTGTTTTAACCTAATCTACTGTTGTGTTTGTTTTGTTTTGATATATTACCTCATGCTTTTTTACATTAGTTTCTATGTTCACAAGTGATCTGCATTGTGATTTTTTTTCTTGCACTGCCTTATGTTCTAGTACCCCTATAAAACGCACTTAGAAGCGTCCCTTTTTCTATTTTTTTTTTTGCAACAGTTTGTACAAGTATTACTCAATGTTTGGTAAATGTTATCTGTAAAATCATCATATTTAAAAGTTACATTCATTCTCTAGTGTAAGTTTATTGGGGTTTCCTATTTTTCTTGAATTTTGGTAATTCATATTTTTCTTTAAAAATCAGGAATCACATTTAAGTCCAATTTTCTGTATATGGTTCTTAACAGTCCCTTATTGCTTAAAAATTCTATAGCTATAGTCTACTTTTTAGTTCTGATATTATGTATTTGTGAATTTTGTACTTCCTGTTTTTTTGTCTTAACAGAGATTTGTCTGTTTTTAAATTGCCAGTTTTTATTGATCCTATCTCTTTCAAAATATACACATTTGTTTAACTTCTGTATTCATTTTTATTAGTATCTCACACCTTTGTTGAGCTTAACATGTTATTCCTTTGAAAAAATAGCTTTTCAAGTTAAATACTTAACATGTTAATTCCCACTTTTTTTTAAAAGTAAACTTAGGGCTTTACATTACTGTTGCCTTATCTATATCCTGCTGGCTTTCAAAATATTGCTTTCATTGTCATTCAGTTCTAAATACTTTGGAATTTCACCATGATTTTTAAACACTAAATTTTCAGAAGTGTGCTTTCTCTGGATGACAGGGCCCTTCCTATGAAACAGTGCAGAAAAAGGTAGTATTTACTTTTATGTAGGTGATCATCTAACAGAAGCTCTCATGGAAATAAAGAAGGTACCTCTGTGGTTTAAAGTAAGTAGTACCAGAAGCACAAGTAATTTTAAAGCACTGGTACTATGATCTGGAAACATTATTTGGCTAGACAATGTTCTACCCTAGTGTTGACAGATGGTTCTAGATAATTCATTCATTCAACCAGTTCACATGGATGGCCTTCACTATAGCAAGCATTTGTCTGAAAACTGGACCAGTGAACCAGAAAACCAATATGGTTCTTATACTGCAAATGGTCTGGATGATGCACCTGAATTCTGGTAAAAGCAATGCAAACCAGAGGCTTTGGGCTGGAACGTGAGCACTGGTGTGGAAGCTTGTGAAGCAGCTTTTCCAGTTCCAATGGAGGGTACCCAGCCCCTAACTGCTGAGAAGGACCTCTTGAGAGATCATTTTGGCTGAGAAGAGGCAGAATTGAAGGAAATTGCAGAGGGGAATGCCCTTGTTACACAGATAGTTCCTCAGGGAGGTTTCTTATTGTTTATTATGGTTGCTTGGGATCAAGAGGTTCTGGATAATGGACAGCGTGTCAGTCGTCAGGCTGATGACAAGACTGTGGGCTCTGTACAGCTCGGATTCTGTAACTTAGCTATCATGTAGCCAGTGCACTGTTGGGTAACTTCTGTGGAACTGACCCTGTAAGTGTAATGGGGAATGTTCAGAAGAGCAAAGTAATCAGGGCAATTTCTCAACGAAGTGTCTGTAATGGTCTTGAAGTAAGTGTTACTGAATATCGGTCCTAAACCCATTCAGCAGTTCCAAGGGCAACATCATTTCTGATGTTCCAGAAAGCCTTGAGAGGTTAACCTGTCCATTTCTTTGGTCACAAGTGGTTCAGGGGAGGCACACAGTAGGCATTCTATAAATACACAGGGAGTAAATGAATAGGAACAGATCACTGGCAGATCAGTATCACAGCTCCTGGGCGACTGCCAACCTCAAATAGTCAGCATTCCCAGAAACACCGTAGGTACCTGTCTCCTTCCTCCATTCTGCCGTCCATCTGCAGGAGTTCTAGCCCCATTATGTCTTGCTCTCTCTCGGCCGCCAGTTCAACACATACCTTTTCTCTCCAACATCTTCTGTCTCTCCTTTTCTAAGGATATTCTGCTTCAGCAGTCAAAAAAGGCTAATATCTCCAGTTCCCAAGAAATCCTTCACTTGACTCTCCACCCTTTAATTACAGCCACATGGTCACTGTCCCCTTGAAAGCCAAATTTCTTGAACCGACCATATTCTCACCCCCCCGACTTACTACTAAAATTAATCCAATATTTAGCCTTCGTGTTGCTACAGAAATTCTTTTTTTGTTAAAATCCACACTGATGTATACAACACGTAACTGTATCAAATGCCACTGAACTACATACCAAAGTGATTAAAATGGTGAATTTATGTAGACTTTACCACAATTAAAAAAAAAATCTCTTCTTTGAAAAAGAAGGGGGGAAAAAGGTCAAGAATGACCTCCATGTTGCTAAATTCAGTCCTCAAATTACTAGAATTCTCAGAGCAGTTGAGTAATCTTTGAAACAGTCTCTTCTTTTCGCTTCCATGACACTACATTCTTTGGGTGACACTACACTCTTTTCTCCTATTTTTCTAACTTTTCCTTCTCCACCTTAATTGCTCATTTCTCCTTTCATCTAATATTTAAAATGTAAATTTTACAGTATTCAGTGCCATCCTCTCTCAAGTCTAACTACTTTCTCTAGGTAACTTTTAATATCTTTTAAGGCTTAAGTATACCAATACCTTATGAAATTAGAATCTTTATGCCAGACTTATTTTCCAGATGTGTCAGGAAGTTTTATATCCATCTGACCTCTTGGTAATACCCACTCCTCCTGAGATGTCTCAAACTTGATATATTCAGTAGTTGAATTCCTGGTTGTTAGCCCCAAATTTACTTTTCCTGTCTCAATAAAAGATACTTTCAATCATATTTTTTTAAGTCAGGATACTGGAGGTCATTTTTGATACTTCCCTCTTCATCAGTCCTTCACATTTATCTTTAAATAGTTATTTCTACCTTCAAAATAAATCTCAGTATACACTTTTACCATTTTCTTGCCAATACCCTAATTCAAATCACCACCATCTTTCAGTCAAACGACCGTATTCATTGTTACGCCTTCTTGGGTTCTGGCTATGAGGATGTGGACATCTTTGGGGAACCAGGATTCTGCCAACAAGAGGCTGAAGCAGAGTTAAGTGAAGGTGGCAGGAGACCTTGGCAGGAGATGAGCAAGTTCAGGCACCTGGGCAGGTGGGAGGCGGCTACAGAAGGGCTTTGTAAACCAATGTAAAGGGTGAGATGGGAAGTCTTAAAGAGGATTGTGAACAGTAACATGGCCCCATTTTAGAGATTCACTCATGTTAGAGAGTCACTTTGGATGCTGTGTGAAGAGACTAGGGAGAGTGGGCAACAGCAGAAGCAGGAGACTGGCTAGTAAGCCACTTGCAGAAACCCCAGATGGCAGTTTAGACAGAGCAGGAGCCTTGCAGATGTGCTCAGCATCTGGATGGGTGTCCTCTGCTTAGCGTGAGGAGGGGCTGTTTGCTGCTGTGTTGGGCATAGGGTAGAAGAGAAGATAAGGACTCATGAATGACTTCAAGAACCCCAGCCCAGAAAGGGATAGACTATCCTTTTTTATTTTGAGATGAGGGGGACTTTAGAAACAGCAGGGCATAGGTGGCAGAAAAATGGGAGTTTGGTTTTGGCGACTTTGAGGGCTGTTTACACATCTAAGTGGAGATGCTGAATAGGTAGGTGCTTGGATCTATGAAACTGCTGCTTTTGCTGTTTGAAGTTTGGCTTGCATCCCTGGCTGAGCAACAGGATGAAAGGATTTTCTAAATAATCACTATCTATTTTCATATGTATGTTCCTGGAAGACAGGAACTCTAACTCTTTAGAGTTTCTCAAAATGCCATATGTAATTATTTAATAACCTTTTAGTAATGATAAGACATTAGTTTGCAATCTAATAGTTCAGTATTAAATTACAAAAATCAAGTATTTTCTATAATCTAATCATTTAAAGTCAGTGTTTTAGATTTAATTTCAGTTCTTGATAAACCCCTATGTGCTTAGCTGTTAGGTTTCATTTCAGTCCAGCTGAACTTCTTTCACGTTACACCGGGCTCATTTTAATTTACAAGTCTATGTTAAGTATACATGACCTTATGAAAAACAGGTGAGCCTTTATTTGACTCATTTCAAATACTTTTCAGTGCCTGGAGTGTTATGGGCTTTAAAAAATAACCATCGACAGGAAAAGTTAGCACATAGTAAATAATCAGTAAATATTTTTACATAATGAGACAGAGAGCAAAGGCCAACTGAGGTGTCTATATTAAAACAGAAAAAAAAAAAAGTGGGTGATAGAAGGTTCTATAGTACAATGACCCAATAGTTCAGCAATATGTGTGGACCCTGAAAGGCAGATTCAAATCCTAGCCTAGGACATTATACCCATTCCTCTCACAGAGGGAATATAAGTTGGGGATAATAAGTTGTATAAATGACAATGGTTACCTCCTGAGGTTTTGAAATTTCGTATCTTGGTATATACATTAGAAAGACTCTTGTTCTTGGTCCCAGGAGACAGCTACAGATATGTTCAGCATAACATTTGCAAGCAAATTTTGGAGGCAATTCAATATTCATAAAAATGCAAGGCAGGGGCCTCCCTGGTGGTGCAAGGGTAAAGTGAAGGCACAGCACTCTGAAGCTATCTGTAGTGACTGTGGCGTGAGTTCAATCCTGGCCAGGGAGGTGACCCACATGGCGCAGCAGACCTCTCCTGTCTCACCCACTGCTCCCCTCAGCAGTGTATTCCAGTCAGTCTGACTGTGCTGCTCCCCACTCTGTCTCTGGTGACTCCTGTCACCTCCCATATCTGGCTGGTACCCCAGTTCTTGTATGCATACATAAATAAATCTTTTTTTAAAAAAATGCAAGGCAGCACTATAGAGGAGTGAAAATAAATGATGCACCCTAACTAGTTCAATCATACATAATGTTTTCAGCTCAGGAGACATAGAAGGAAAAAAACCCGAGAGTTTTGAAGAATGTGTCTAATACAGAAAGCTTAAATTCATGGGAGTTATCACAAAAATCACTGTGCTAGAGTTGTTGACAGCGTGAGCGCTGCAGCCAGACAGTCCTGCTCCATCACTTAGCTGGTCACCAATTATGTGACCCTGATGAAGTTACTACTCATTTATAAAAAGGGGATAATAATAGTGCTCACTTCACTGGACTTTAGTGAGAAATTAACCAGTTAATATATGTAAAGTGGTTAGCCATGTAGTCAGCAATATTTTTGTTATTATATATGGGACTGTTTATCCATAATATGGCCATGTTGACAGCATAATCCATTAATGGATTATTTGGGGGCAATAGTATCTTTGGTGTGGGAGGAAAGGGGACAAGATTTCATTTGGTGTTCTGTTTTTTAAAAGCTGAAGGATAAATAAGGCAAATGATTGGAATTTTCAACACGTGTGGTGGCACACTCCTCTCTGCTGTATTATTATCTGTACTTCTCTGTGTGCTTGCAATATTTTGTTTTTGAAAATGCCAGCGCAGAGCCTGGGACATGACATGTCTGCCAGGGGCAGGTGATTAAGAAGTGGGATGGATCTGGGAAGAAACCCATGTCACATCCAGTTGGACTTCACTTGCTTTCTGGTCCCTGAGGAGGGAACTGGCGGCTCTGTGGCCCACAGGGCAAGTGCCTCCAGCAATAAGGCAAAGAGGGAGCCGATGGAGCCAGGTTCTGAGGGAAAATCATTTTGAACTGAGAATTCTATGTTCAGGTGAACACGTCATTCAAGTGTGAGAGCAAAATAAAAACACACTCAGAAACGTCAGGGTCCCAGAAATACACCACTCCAGTGTCCTCTCTGGAAGAGTAACTAAACAATGTATTCCAGGAATATAAGAAGTGACTCAAAAGAGGAAGCGTGAGGGATGTGAAATCTGGTGGCAAAACTTGTAGTGAAATGTGAAAATCACTACTGATTCAGGAGAGTGGAGAAAGGGCAGGGACGGAGAGAGGGATAGAGACAGAGAGAGAGCCAGATCAAGGGAGAGAATGAACTAAAGACCTGGAGTCACATTCCTCAGTGGTCTTTACTTGGGAAGGAGCAGGGGCAAAGGAGAAAAGTGACAGCATGAAAGGTCTTTGACTTGGAGTAGAGCTAGTTACACTGAGTAACTGACAGTATTCATTTTACGAAGGAAGTTTAAGCATGTGCTTAAAAATTAAGGAGTAAGCACTAGAAAAACTGGGAGTTTCTAATCATTAAAAAAAAAAAAACCCAAAACCCAGAAAACTTGAGCAATTCCATCAAAGGGAATGAGAAAAAGGGAGAGTCAATAACAAAGTATATAAACAGTATACACAAAATAAGATGCAAAAATTAATTCAGTAGCAATAATCATAATGTGAATGGATTTACTAACCCTAAAACAGGGTCCTTTAGCTTAGAGCTAGGTTCTATCTACCCAAAACACCTCAAAGATAACCACCCAGGAAGTTAAAATTAAATAGAAACAGATGTAACAAAAAAAGTCAAATTAACATTTCCAGTGGAAAATAGGTAAGAATATGGAAGGTTCCAATATGATTGTTAAAAAGCTTTATACTTAAGAAATAATGGACTATATATGTTCAGTTTTAAAACTTACATGGAAAAAAAAAAGAAGAAATTTTAAAAAAATTTAAAAGGTGAAGAAAGTCCATTTTGGGAATGAAAAGTTATGTTTACAGTCAAATATTTAGAATACAGAGAGTTGGATGTACCTTCCCCAGCAATTCTATACTAGTTCTCTATACAATAGAAAATGTCTACTTGTGGGCTTCCCTGGTGGCGCAGTGGGTTAAGCAACGCACTATGAAGCAAACCACAGCCACTGCAGCATGAGCCGATCCCTGAGCAGGCCAGGGAGGGGACCCACATCGTGCAGCAGACCTCTCCTGCCTTGCCAGCTGCTCCCTTCAGCAGTGTGTTCAGTCAGTCTGCCTGTTCTGCTCCCCGCTCTGTCTCTGGTGAATCCTTTCACCTCCCTGGACTCTGGCCTGTACCCCAGCTCTTGTATGCATAAAAAAATAAATCTTTAAAAGAAAAAAAAATAAATAAAACTTACATGGAATACTTACAAAGGAAATTTCAATAGAATCTAAAAAGTAATAATTACACAACCTACATTTGCTGACCACATGCATAAAATTATTGAAAAACAAAAAATAGTAAAAATGACAGACAAAAACTCTATCCTCTTGAAAACAAGAAAACACACTTCCAATTAACTTGGATTAAAGAGGAATTAAAACTGAAATTACTAACTATTTAGAAGTGAACAAATGAACCTACTACATTTCAAGATTTGTGAGCACTGACAAAGTTGTGCAAATGGAAAGATTTACAGCTTTGAGTGCATGTAGAAAACAGAAATTGTGACAATAAACAAACTAAGCATTTGAGTCAAGAGCTAGAAAAAGAATAGGAAATAAACCCAAAGAAATAAAAGGAAAAAAAATAAGAATAAAGTAGAAATTAATGAAATAATTGCTAAAATCAATTACTAGTTCTTGGTCAAGACCAAAAAAATAGATGAATATATTAATGAATCCAATTAAGAAAAAAAGAAGATATAAATAACATAAGGAACAGGAAATGTGGAAGAATGAATGATTGCTATGTACAACTTTAAGTAAATGTAATTAAAAACGCAGATGAAATGATTGATCCATAAAAGTTCAAATCACTAAAGCTGGTTCTATTTGAAAGAGAAAAAAAATCTAAAAACCATCTTAAAAATGGAAAAATAATTAAAAGTCTACTAAAAAGAACAAAGCCCCAAACCCAAGTAGTTTTGCAAGCTAGAGCTACCAAAATCAAGAAACAGATATTCTCCATTTTATGGAAATGGTTGTGGTCCATAAAAATAGACTGAAAACTTTCCAATTCGTCCAAGAAGTGGAAAATAACCTTGTTCTGAAATCAGATGAAGACAGAATTTAAAAAAAGTTCATTCAGTTATGACCATAAGTACTATTGATAAATTCCTATTTTTTAAAAAAAGAGTTACTTAATTATGCATACAAGAACTGGGGTACAGGCCAGATGTGTGTGGGGGGTCAGAGGATTCACTGGAGACAGTAGGGAACAGAAGAGGCAGATTGACTGAAGTCTACTGCTGAGGGGAACAGTAGGCAAGGCAGGAGAGGTCTGCCATGCCATGTGGGTCACCTCCCTGGCCAGGGATCGAACTTGTGCTGCAGTAGCTGTGGATGCTTCATAATGCTGTGCTTAACCCCTTGAGCCACCAGGGAGGCCCACTATTGATAAATTTCTAAACAAATGACTAGTATATCAAATCTAGCAGGATATTAAAAGAATATTATATCATGCCCAAATTGAATTGATCTCAGTAGAGGAAGAGTAGTTGGAAAACAGAAAACACATGAAAAGAATTCGTTGTATTCTCTCAATAGAATACAAGATGGTTATATCTCAATAGGTGTCCCCAAAAGGAATTGGTAAAATGAAATGCAATACATATTCCTAGTCTAAGAAGGAAATTTTGAGAGAAGTGTCCTATATTTGAAAATGTTCTTCTTTCAATAATCTACCACAAAAAAATCATGAAATACTCGCATTCCTATTAAAGTGAAGCATAAGTAGGTCACTAGCATCTAGCATTGAACCAGATGTCCCACTCAGTGCAATAATGGAAAAAAGCCAGAAATAACATGTTTGAAATATTTGTGTATTCCTGTATGAAATACAGATACAAAACTCACTTTTGGCAGATGATATTTTCATCCTTCTGAAAAACCCAAGTGTCCCAGAAACTTTAGAACTAAAAAGATAAAGATGTTCATGGTAGAAAGTATATGACAGAATTGAAGCTCAGAAAGGCTGAACAAAGGGGAAAATACAGACTATCTTATAATGGTATATATTATTCCTCCAAATTTACAAACTTCATGCTATTCCAGACAGTATATTACTTGGTTTCTCTATGGAATTGGCAAGTTTATTCAAATTCATCTGGAAGAGAAAAATGGCAGGAGTGACATTTTTCTAGCCTATTCTAAAACATTGATAAGCAATCAACTCAGTTGGATTGGCATAAGAATAGACCGATAAATTGATGGAACAAAAGAGATGTTTTACAAAGAGCTATTCGTAAGAGTTCAATATATAATGAAAATGACATTTCAACTGTGTAGGGAACGATAGACACTTTATTAAAAAGTGTTCAACAGTTAGGTACCTATCTGGGGAAAATAAATTTCAACGACTTCCGCATATAATATAAAAAATTATTTCTCTAAGCTGTCTTAGAGATCTAAGCATAAAATTAAAATTACTGGGATAACATGAATAAATGTCGAGTATGTATCTGATATAATTCAAGGTCTAGTCACGATTAACAACTCTTAGAAAACTAGCAATAGAAAGGAGTGTCTTTAACTTGATAAAGGGCAACGACAGAAAAAAGTTGAAAGACCAAGTGATCTTTCCTTGCCCTCGATACAGACGGAGGATGCTCGCTTTCTCATTTCTGTTCAGCATTGCCATGAAGTTGCAGCCCGGGCTGGGAGGGCATACAGCTTATAAAGAACTAAAACTGCCTATTTTCCAATGATTTGAAAAATCCTAGAATTTACCAGAAAGTTATTAGAACTAATGAGTAATTTTAGTAAGGCAGTAGAACACCAGGTCAATATACAAAAATTAGTATTTCTGTATAATCAGTGAACAAATAAAATATCATAATTAAAAAATCAAAACTAAAAACAATATTATTTACCACCCCAAACAGTACCATTTAACACCCCCCAGATATGGACTGTTTGGTATACATCAAACAAAAGTGCATCGGTGTCCTTAAAGCCACAACGCGATGATGAAAGAGCACATGCCGAGTGAGTGGGCAGACCTCTGTCCCAGGGGCTTGCGAACGCCACACTGTGAAGGTGTCCACTCTTCCAGAACTGATGGAAACATTCAGTGGGATCCTAATTAGCATATCAGTAGGATTATTATTGCTGTTAGATATATCTGAAATTGATATGGAAAGACAAGGGAACTGAAATAACCCAGGTGATTTTGGTTTAGAACAAGGTTGGAGGACTCACACAATCTGATTTCAAGAGTTATTATACTCCTGCAGTGATCAGGACAGTGCTGTCTTGGTGAAAAGACAGATGCAGGATTAATGGAACAGAAGAGAGATTCAAGAAATAGAACAAAACAGCCAAAGGGTTTTGACAAAGGTGCAAAAACCATTCAATGGAGAAAGGCTGACACTTCTGTGGTGAGCTCCGAGCACCACAGGTGCAAATGCAGCAACAGCCTCAGTCCAGACCTTTCCTGTTGTATAAGGTGAACACAAAATGGGTCACAGACATAAATGTAAAATCTAAAAAGATAAAACTTCTAGGAAAAAGATCTTTGTGAACTTGGACCAGGCAAAAAAAATTTTTCATACAATTCCAAAAACTTGATCCATGCCAGAGAAAAACTATAAATTGAACTTCCTGAAAATGAAAAAAGTCTCTACAAATGACACTGTTAAAAGAATGAGAAAACAATTCACAGCTTAGGAGGAATTTTTGCAAGTTGTACACCTGATAAAGGGCTTGTATTGGAAAGACATGAGGAGCTTTAAAAATGCAGTACTAAAAAAAAATTGAAAATGCTAGTTCAAAAATGAACAGAAGATTTAGATGGACACTTGATGAAAAAAGATGTATGGATGACAAATAGGCTTGTGAAAAGTTGCTCAACATTATTAGTTGTTAGAGACACACACTTGAACCCACAACAAGGTATCACTATGCTCTTCTCAGAATGCTTTTTAAAAACTTGACAATACTGAGTCTGGAGCAAGGGGGATGTAAAATAAGACAGCCACTTTGGAAAACACTTTGAAAACTTATACAGTTAAATCCAACTCACTTTATGAAACAGCAATTCCCCTCCTAGAATTTATATTCATAAAAAAATTCTGTGAATTTCCATAATGGTTTTATTTGTAATAGCCAAAACCCAGAAGCAGCCCAAATGCCCTTACCCTGGACAATGGATGAACAAAGTGTGACACTTCCACACCATGGGATACTGTTCAACAATAAAAGAATAAACTGCAAATACAACACTGGTGAATCCTGCGCACATTATGTTAAGTGAAGGAAGTCAAATGAAAGGATATACTTTAGGATTCCATTTAATATGAAAGCCACTGAAGACAGATCGGTACTTGCCACGGGTGGGATGTGGGAAGAACGGCATGCACGGATTTGGGGATTCATAGAACTGTTCTGTATCTTGTTTGCCGTGGAGGTTACGTGGCTGAATGAATCTGTTACAACTCAGAGTGGTATGATCAAGGCAAGAACTTTATGTAAATTTTTTTAGATGCAAATTTTAAAAAAAAACTTGAAAAAAATTTAGACTTTAGAATTTGTGCAGCAGACAAGGAAGACCTGAAATCTGCAAGTTACAATGTTGAAAAGACTCACAGATTTGATTACTATGAAATGTTAACCTGAACCTCAATGCAGACCTTTCACCTTCGATAAAATTAACTCAAATCAGGACCAAACTCAATTAGGACAAATGTCACTGGAAACAAATCCAAAAGTCAGGTTCAGTGAACTTAACAGACAAAGGATTAAGATCCATAATACAAAGACTGCCTCCGAATGAATATGAAAAAAGATAAATAATATAACAGACAACCTGGCAAAGTACATCAAGTTCAAGGTAAAATAAAGGGAATTTACGCAAAGAACCAAATGATCAATAAACAGGAAGGGGCGAAAACCCCATCATCACAGGGCGAGAAAAAAAGCATTTCCAGCCAGCAGACAGGCAACTTTTGAAAATTGTCAAAGCCTCACTCTGCTAAGGCTGTGAGGCCTCAGGTGCGCAGTGGAGGTTCTAGGTGTTTATAACGGGTACAGACTTTGGAAGGGTAACCTGACCCTAGTCATCAAAACCTTAAAGGCATATCTATTTTGATTTAGTAATTTCAATTCTATGTATTAACACTATAGGAAAACATACACAGGTGCAGAAAGATACAGATACGAGATTTTCTTTTATTAAAGCATTGTTTGAAATGATTAAGATAGGAACAAATTTAAACATCTATTGACTGAGAAGCAGTTACATAAATTAGGTACATCTCTATCACGCACTGCGATGATGATACGTAAGCAACACCTGATAGGGTGCCATGGAGTTTTCCCCACAAAAACACGCATTATTAAGTGAAAAAAGCAAGGAGTAATCTATGCATACAATCTGTGTATGTGCACACACCCACACACAGAAAAGTTTTATCTGTATACACATACACAAAAAAGAGTCAGATAAATACACATAAAGTGAGGGCAGTGGTTGTCTGTGGGAGGGCAACGATACTGGGGAAATTCGCTTTTCACTTTACATACTTTGGTCTTATTTCAACTTCTAAAATGTAAATGTATTTATGTTTTATTTACATAATTTTTAATTCATAAACTGTAGTTCAAACATATCAATGCATTTTAAAAAATAAGCCCCAATATAAAACAAAACGGTACGTCACTTCAAAATTCTGAGTGGGGATAAAGTGAACTCTATTACTACAGCAAGAAAAAATACGGAGCATTGAAAATAAATGAACTACAAAACAAATGAACAGAGACCAGGGAGAACTTTTACTTACATAGACATAAATGGTTTTAAAGTCCCGATCAAAAGGTAAAAGACTCTCAATTAAGTGGGATAAAAGGAAATACAGTCATCAGCTGTTTACAAAACAAATCTATATGACGTATATATAAAACAGACAAATAAAAAGGACACAGGAGGTTGAAAAGTCACGGCGTGGGGAAAATATAAGAGGTAAAAGCAACTAAAAGGAACCCACCCATGTTTGCTAATATTAAAATCATACAAAAGAGGATTCAAGACCAGACTATTCAGTGGAACAAATAAAAATTGTTATATTGATTAAAAAAAATACACTACCAAGGAAGTATAGTCAAGGACAGAAATGTCTCCAAATAAAGACATTTATTATGGTTCTATGATGCCACATATTTATATGCAATGAAGCTCTACATGGGCAGTAAATTGCTAATACAGAAAAAATATACAATGAAATGAAATTTGGTTATAGAGAAATTATGAAGGGGAAAACACATTGTATGCTGTAAATCCTATATGACCTGTTTTAAATTGTTGTTAAAAATTTGAGGAAAAGGACTGGGTGGACCATCTGTCCTTTGCAGGCAGAGGAAACAGACACGCTGGCACAGCCCTAAAAGTAGACTCTTGGCCACAGCGAGGGCAGAACATGGGGCATTCAGCCTGGGGGTGGACAGCTCCACCTTTAACCCAGCTTGGCTGATATTTCTCTTCCCTTTGCCTTTCAGCTCTGAGAGTTTAGATTTCTTGCTTCCCTTCACAGGGCTGCCTGGTGATGGCTTGGAATCCCTTTTCCTGAGACTAATAACTAACCATAGGGGACCAGCATCAATCACTCTTCCCCTGTGATTTATGGGATTTTTGGCATTTGGCTTTATTATGGGTGTTTCAAGCTATCCCAAGAGAGGTGCCCATATATTAGGAAGACCCGGTGGACCTAGAGGAATTTAGGTGATCGTGGTTAGTGTTAAACGTCATAAGGTGACCAAATTCACACACCAAGAGGACAGCTCTGAGGACAAATAACTGGGCTAACCACTGAGGTTCTTCAGAGGGCTGGGAAGCCTTACTCTATGTCTCTTCTAAGATGTCTTCGTTGTTTCTCATGGGGACTGGGTTGCTATGATGCTGGGAAGGGAATAAGCTAGGAGAAACTTGAGAAATCATTGCAAGGAAGAAGCAACTGTCATCCTGTACAGCCGAGACCCATGGCTCCTCTGGACGGAGCTTTAGGTGGCACCTCAGGGCATCCTGAGACAGATGTCCCTAAGCCTTTGTCTGAATTACCTTGAAGCAATTTAAAAGATGTCCTAGAACTGGTGGTAGCAGTGGGGGCATGGGACTGAAGTCACTGATGGAGGAAGAAACTGGACCCTGACGGAGCACCGCTCTTATGTCCTTGGAAGAAATAGCTGGAGGAGGACCAGTTCCCAAACTACAGTCCGGGTAAAATTTGTGGGAAACAGAAAAAATAAATCTTTGAATAGGGGTAGAGAGTAGGAATCTACTACTTGGGGCTACAGTTGCACGGTTAATTGGAAAGGAGTATAATTCTTTGTGCATAAAGGAACACAATGGCTGCATTCCACTAGAGGCATATGAATAAGCCATAAGAGATCCATGGACTGGAAATCTCCCTTAGCCTGCACTCAGGGAAATGCTGATGGTCTCACTTCCACCCACTCCCCAAGGGGCTGAGGCCTTGGACCTAGCCATCTGAGGGAGTTCTCAGTTGACGGTGACTCTGGAAATTCTTGGCCTGGGCACCACACTGCAGCACCCCTGAACAAGGGCTCCTGTGAGCAGGTCAGAGGGCTCCAGTGACCCTTTCTTATTTCCCTGGCTAACAGCCCTCTTTTAAATAGTGAAATAGGAGAGACAGCAGACTACCCAGACAGCTGGCTCAGCGGTGCCACCCCGACCCAGGTACCAGGGCTGATCCTTCATCGTCCAAGCTCAGCCACAGACAAGGGGATGAAGTAAACAAATACTATCTAAACCATCTACATTTTTTATCAAATTGCTCCAAAAAGCCCCTCCCAATATCCTGGGGACATTGCAATGATCTCAGGACCCAGGTGAGTTTTCAAGGGGTCTTTTCTCAGGGTCACCTTTGGTTCTGATCTCCTCACTCTCTCTGGCTGGTTCCTTCTTTCTTTTTTTTTTTTTTTAAAGATTTATTTATTTATGCATACAAGCACTGGGGTTCAGGCCAGAGGTGTGGGGGGGTGAGAGGATTCACCACAGAGAGCAGGGAGCAGAACAGGCAGATCAACAGAAGCACACTGCTGAGGGGAGCAGTGGGCACAGCAGGAGAGGTCTGCTGCACCATGTGGGTCCCCTCCCTGGCCAGCAGCAGGGATCGAACTCGTGCTGTAGTGGTTAAGATTTGCTTCGTAGTGCATTGCTTAACCCACTGCGCCACCAGGGAGGCCCCGGTTCCTTCTTTCTACTGCACATGACCAGAAAGCGGGTCTCTGACTCACTCCCCAAATACTACTCACAGGAGATGCCCACAAGCTGCCAAGTTAGCCGATTTGAGCTAACTGGTCCTGGCCCAAAAGGACCCCGCCCTGGTAGCGACACCCACATCTGCACGGAGGAAGCACCCCTCCCTCACAAGACGGGCGCTGTGGGGTTGGGGGGGTGTTGGTTAGGGTTCTATCCCGTGGCCAGTGTGGGCAACCTCAACTTTGAATCTTCAACATATTCTTGAATTCTTTGATTCCATCCCCATCTACCAGTAAATCCTGCCACTGTACAATCAGCGCCATTCTTGTATGTGAAGGAAATAGAAAAAGCCACAGAGCGAGGTTTGGGATCTGGAAGGGGTTTACAGTCCAGCAAGACAAATGACTTAAGATGAAATATTAGATAGCCTTATTGATTTTTGAAATGCCTGTTGTTTTTTTTCTGACAACTCTGCCCCAGGACATGTGTCTGTCCACAATTCAAGGATGCTGGTCACTTCTTTCTCCCTCTCCTCACCTCCTCCCAGCTGCTCTCTCCCTGCCCTTCATTGGTTCACTCATGTCTCCTTCAGAGCCAAGGACTCGCTCTGCAGCACCATCCCCCACCCAGTCAGCCTCGCGGGGTGCCCCCCACACGCCCTAGATGGTCCATCAAGGTCTTCTCAAGGAACACAAGCCCCTCTGTTGTTCAAACAACGCGTTTCCCCGACACCGTGTCAAGCTGAATGCCTACTGTGTAGCAGGTATGTGTGACGCCTGCGTCACCTGACGGAGCAAGTAACTATGTGATGAATGGCTAAATGAGCCAACAAAAACAAACCAAGGGAGGACTGATTTATAAGCCATGAGAACAATTTGTTAATTTTAATGTAGTAACTGACAAATGGATCGGGCTGCCAAACTGAGACCTTGTTTTCAAGCTGCCCACAAGCGAGGCCTTTTTAAAAAGATTTTTAACAGGTTGTAAAACAAAAAGAAGACTCACGTTCAGAAAAGCTATGTGACGCCACAAACCGCAGAATTTACTACCTGGCTCTTTTTCAGAAAAAGTCGACTGACTCCTGGTTGAGAATACTCTTAACAGAAGGTGCATGTGACTAAAACAGAATACCCCTGAGGAGTTAGGTCAACGTTGGACAGTTTTATTTGGGATTATCTGTTTGGGTCAGGAGGAACTTTCTGTCCATGGTTTTAGAAAGCTGCTTCTATGGTCAAAAATGAGAGACATGGGTGTTCTGCGATTGCTGGGTCTGACTCAGCAGTAAGGGGAGGGGGTCAAAGAGGTGTTTGTGGGGGGGTTAGCTGTTCCCACACTTTGGAGGATTCAGGAGATGGGGTTCACTGGGCCTCCATCATCTTCTCAGAGGAACAGTGGCGGGGGGTTCAGGGCTTAGGGACTTTAGGAGTTGTGTCGTGTGGGAGAGGTGGTCCTGGCAGCAGTGGGGTTTCCCTGGTAACTGTCAGTGCAGCAGGAAGACGGCCCGGGGTAAGTAGGAGCGGAAGCTGCCCCCACCAGACTGGGAACACCTGAACCCCTGCTTTCCTGAGAGTCACAGGCTACATGATTCCTAGACCAGTGGATGCCAACCGCATCTCCTTCAGGTCCTGCCTTCCCAGGCTTCTCGCTCTAAAATCACATCACCCCCAATGTCTACCTCCCCATGGACTCCTCTTGGTTAATTTTTCTCCTTAGTACTTATCATATCCAGCTACATCATTTAACTCTCTCCTTAATTACCATTTGTCTTCTCCACTAGCTCAGAAGCCCTATGAGAAAGAAAGCAGGGATCTGGGGGTGGGAGGGAATGTTTTCTTCATTGCTTTAACTACGGTGCTTTCAATAAGCCTGGTACTTAGCAGATGCTCAGTAAATACTTTTGATGGAACTGAATGAATGCTGGTTTCTTAAAAGTATCTCTGGAGAAAAGACCCCTGGAAAATCTTAATTCCTGTTCATTTGGTCATAAAGAAAATTAAGTCCTCCAACTTGAACATTAGAGGAAATGTAACTTGATTTTGTATCCCGAACTAAAAAAACTTATTAATACTAGCTTACCGGTACACTTCTTTCTCAACAAAATGTTTACATAGAATGCTCATTTATTAGCAGAAGGTTACTTAATGAAACTGTTACAAAGGAAACTGTGAAATCATGGTAACTAGTGTTACCAAGCTACAGGGTGGTCTGATGGTCACAGACATGATGGGAACGTGATTTTCTGTCACTTGTTGAATGCGTTACTGTATTTTCTGCATTTACTATGCACCAGGTACCATCTCAAGCACTTTTCATACATTATCTCATTTAATCCTCCTACAAATCCTGGAGTCGGTTCTAATCACCATCCCTATTTTGCATATGGGTAAGGTAACTTATTTAAGCTTGTACAAATTAGTGGTGGACACCTGGTGGGGAGGGGAGGAGGAGGGTTGAGGGAAGATGGAAACACGAGGGACTGAGGTGATGGTGCACTGGTGAGATGGTGATGGGGAATACATGGGGATTACAATTAATGGCAAGTATATGTAAATTTTAAAATATTTTAATAAAAGAAAAAAAAACAAATTAGTGGTGGTGCTGGGATTTGAATTCCAATAGCTGCCAGGCCCCTCTAAGGCATGGCTGGAGACCTACGAAGAAGCTACTGCCCACTCCTGCCTTTCTTTCTACCCTGTCCATCTCACAGCCCTTATAACACAGCAGCTCTGCGATTAACTAGATTCCCACTTTTTTTTTCTTAACATCAAACACATTCTAGTTCCACCTTCCTCTGGAGGCTCCCTCCCCACCTTCAATAGATTTGTCTGCCCCTCAAATCTCAGCAGCAGCAGCCTGTCATGTTTGAATTCTAATTGTCCCTTATAAAAGTAGCAACAACTTCAATTCTAAAAATAAGGTCATATTTAAATGTATCAGGAAAGGTTTTCTTTTGTAACTTCTATAATAGAAGTTCTATAACTAAACCTCAGCATCTTCTTATAATTACCACATAATTCTTTTATTTTGTATATTTCAAATTTTGCACATTAAATTTTTTAGTGTGACTCCTGATTGAAGAAAGAAGGTAACCTTTTAATTCAATTAAATATATATATATATATTTGTTTCCTTTTGTACCCACTGGAACTGAACTGGCTAATGAGAGAAAAATGAGCTGAAACATGAGCTTGTTGTGGAGGTAAGATTACAGACACAGGGTACAATTTAATAAGCAATAAAACTACTTTTGATCCGTGCCAGACTGGAGCAGCTATGAAGTGCAATGAATTTGGGTAAGGTGGGATATCTAATCACAGAAGAAACATTGCACTGATAGGAATGATCTAAATTCAGTCCTCCCCCCCCCCCCCAAGTGGGCTTGATAATGCCTTCTGGATGGTTTCTCAGATTTTTAACATCTTGTTTAAAAAAAAAAAAAAAAAACTCGTTGTGCCAATAATGATCTTGGTGGAGATGTGGTTCCCTCTTGTGGTGATAATAGGAGTTGCAAGTTTTCTTATTTGAATTTTTCTTTTATTGCTTATTCATTCAGTCACCAAATACTTACTGAGGGAGGACCCGCTATATATAAAGCTCTTTATTAAGGATGCAGATATAGAAAACAAAGATTTATAGAACACTCACAAGGTTAGAAGAAAGGCAAAGAATTATGCAACAATAAAAACAAAATGAAACCACCTACCCCATGTCAGGAAGGATTGTGTTAAGTGAAGACTTTCTCAGGAGTAAAGATAGGAACAGGGTTTTTATGACATAAACATTTTTATTCTTTAAGATATAAAAATTTATTATTTGTAGAAAATATAAGAACTCAGAGGAGCTAAAAGGAATTCCCAATTATTCCATCACCCAAAGACAAGCACTTTTTTTGCTATGTCTGCTCCAAGTCCTTTATATGTGTAATTTAATTTTTAACAGGTTACAATGCTAATATTTTATAACCCGCTACACTGCAAATGTAATTGCCATTTGTAATCTACCATTAAACAAGTTAATATGTTCTGAACATTTTCTTACTCAAAATACTAATGCAACATTAGTACTGGCTATTTTCCCACTTTTAACAGATGAACTTTAGAATAATTTTGTTCAGTTTTTAAAAATCCCATTGGTATTTAGATGGTAGGAAATACAGGGATTTATTTGGGGGAGAGGTTATATCTTTATAATATTAAATTAAGCCTTTCCATCCAGGAATATTGCACTTCTTTCCATTTCTTTGAAGCTGCTTTTATGTTCCTTCAATTAAATGTTGTCATTTTCATCATTAGAGTCCAACACTTCAACTTAAAGGTTTATTTCTAGTATTTTATATTTTTATTGCTTTTTATTGACTTTTTCTCAACTGATTGCTTTTCTGTGATGGGTGTTGGCACAGGAACAGAACTGATTTCTGATGGCACTGCAACCTTACTGACACCTGAATTCTGATCTTTTTTTAGTTGATGCCTTTGGGTTTCCATAGGAACAATCACACCATATAAATGACCATTTACCACCACCTCCCAGTAACCAGTGTTCTTTTATCTTCCATATTGATTGGGAGGGACATTTATAACTATGGTCCCTTTATTACTAGTTTTTGAGAGATTTTACCATGGCATTGAGTTTTGCCAAAAAATTTTTTATGCTTAAACTGACATGATTATGTGGATTTTCCTCTTCAGTCTGCTAATATAGTGGATAATTATTCTCAATAACTGAACCACTCTTGGTCATGGTATATATTTACCTTTACATATTATCGAATCACATTTGCTGATACTTTAAAGTTTTTCATCTATACTTATGTAAGATGTTTGTAAATTTCATCTATGTATAGATTTCTAACCACCACCATAATCATTATACACAATTATTTCATTACCAAAAGGTGCCAGCTGCTACTCTTTATAGTCACACTAATTTTTCTCAGATTTTGTTTTATAAAAACTTTCAAAATTCTGCCACTCAACGTTGAGTCTTGTTAGTACACATACTTAATTCGATCTAAATGCCAACCATCACTTTATAATATAAATATGTACTGATACATTTAACCATCCTTCTACTGATAGACTTTTAAATTTTTTCCCTATTTGGAACTCTGCTGTGTGAACACCCTAACACACACCTCCTCATGTATGTGCAGGGTGTGTTTGCAGGAGAGAGAGAGAAGAGTGTAACTGAGTTTGTGGGACAAACCCATCTTAGATTTCAATACAGAATGGCACACCATGTCGCCAAGTGTCCATACAGATTTATAATCCCACCAGCAATGAAGGAAAGAATAGGACATGGATGAGAATTTTAAAGGTCCACAGTGAAGAAGGTAAATTTTAAATAGGATGGTCAGGATGGATCTTATGAGAAGATGGAATCTGAGCACACGCCTGAGAAAGGGAGAATTTGGATTCCAGGAAGAGGGAACAGCCAGTACAAAGGCCCTGAGGTAGCAGTCCGAGTGTGCTCATTTACTTAGGGAAACCTGAGGGGCCACCGTGGCTGGGGTAGAGCAGTGGTGCTGACTGTGGAGGGAGATGAGGTCAGACAGTAATAGGGGAAGGTGCAGACTGCAAAACGCTTTGGTCACCAGGGCCAGGCTTTGGCTCGAAGTGAAAGAGACTTCAAGGGAAGGTTCTGAACAGAAAATGATGTGACCTGACTGCCTTTAGACAAATAAAATTAACTTCATTGAAACAGAATTTACATATAATTAAAGGATTCTACTTTTCACTTTAAATGACATTTTCTGTCGAGCTTTCACTCCATTTTTATCTTCAAAAGAGAAGCCCGTCCATCTGAAGGCTGTGAACCTGCACCCCTAAGTCATACCGCTGCAAGACAACGCCACCTCAGTAAAAAGGGCACCAAAATCAACCATTAAAAATCAATTTCACTTTCATTCCTATTTACTTATTTGACCTACCACAACTAACCTTTAACAACATCTAGAAAGACTATGCTCTCTTATTTTTCTGTCTACCTCAGGTATCATAACCCATACCATCTGGGAGCTGTCCAAAAGACAAAAGATAGGGATTTTTAGTTTGTTTGAATGTTCAGTGTCTAAATGATGTAAAATCATCAGTCGCCTGTATCTCGTGGGATCAAAACAAGGCGGCTCTTCTAACAAGCTAAACCAACTCTGATGCTCACGTATCAGCTTGATAAACCCTGCAGATCAAAGGTGTCCATTTAACTGTTCAGGTGGATGAGTTTTCAGTAGTTACATGATTTACCTGAATTCTAACGTGGACATAGAGGCTCTATTTTAGTTTCTTTTGAAGAACAACACTTCAAGCCATGCATGATGAAAAGAAATGTTGTCATTTTCTAATTCTACAGTACCTTGGGAAGATGTGCAGGGGGTAGTGGGAAGAAAACTTCAAGTAAACCATCCACAAATTAGGAAGTGGGGAGCACTATGGAAAACCAATTACTTGCCAATAGAGAAACGACTGGAGCAAGGGCTTGAGAAGGAGGAATTTTTTTTTAAAGATTTACTTATTACTTATGCATACAAGTACTGGGGTACAGGCCAGAAGTGGGGGGGGTGAGAGGATTCACCACAGAGAGTGGGGAGCAGAACAGGCAGATCAACGGAAGTACACTGCTGAGGGGAGCAGCGGGCACAGCAGGAGAG
>JAGFMF010011701.1:0-69215 GCA_019455555.1 Galemys pyrenaicus | reverse complement strand
TGCTGAGGGGAGCAGCGGGCACAGCAGGAGAGGTCTGCCGCGCCATGTGGGTCCCCTCCCTGGCCGGCAGCAGGGATCGAACTTGTGCTGCGGTGGCTGTGGTTTGCTTCATAGTGTGTTGCTTAACCCACTGCACCACCAGGGAGGCCCAGAAGAAATTTTTGAAATAAAGCCTGTGACTGTCTTTAAACTTCTTCACCAGAAAGCATACTCCTCTAACAGCCCCAACAGGTGCTCAGAAGTTGCTTTTAATGAAACCTAATCACACTCACTTCATATTACATAGCAATTTTTTATTCCGGGACGCTTCTGCCTAGGACAAGTTCCTCTGTACAACCCCGAGAACATCATGTCCAGGACCTAGTCTGTGTTTCCAGTTCTAATGTGTGGCACAGAGTGAGACCCGGGGTGCAGAGGTCCCACAAGAGAGAGGATGGGCAAGCCAGCATGCCCCTAGCCAAGGTCACCCACGCGCCTGACATCCTAGAGATAACCAGTGGGTCTGTCTCTCACTCTTGCTCTCTACAGTAATTTTAGAGAGAAAAGCGCCTCTGCTTTGTAGTTTAATTCCTTTTTTTACTCATTAATTTTTCTGATTAAAGAAGTGCATTTCCATTATGCAAAATGCAGACATCGCAATTAGACTAACAACCGGCTTAGTGCCCCCCCCCAGCACTGTTTGATGCATTGTCCCTTTGTGCCCTTATCAACAGCTGTGTTTGCTCACGTTACAATATTCACCTATTTTGACAAAAATAAGATCCTTCATTCAATCCCCACCGCCTCCTTTTAGTATGGTCTGGGGCATTCTCGTACAGACCTGGCTTTTTTCATGCACAGGGAAGCTTACAACAACGCTGGGTATCCCGTGAATGGCTTATCTGCTGGGAAATCTTACTCCTCTCCCTTGGGCTGGAGTCTCCACTCCAGGTGTGGGCATGAAGGAGGCCACCTCTCAGTAGGCGCCATTTATCTGAACGCTGAGAGTGATGATGCGAGGAGGAGAGAGTGGCATAAATGATGCCACTTTCCAGGGTGTGTCTGCTGCTCCTGCAGGCAGGAGGCAAATCCTGGGTGGGCGACTCCTGGAAAGCGAAGGAGGGAGTAGAAAGGCACTGGCGGAGGCCCTGCATTTCAGCCCCTCCTCCGGTGAACTCATGTGGGCTTCTCCTTTCCACAGCAAAATTAATTCTTACACGCTGTGAAAAATATACTGGATCATACCTGGGAGGGGGGAGAGGGCAGGGAGGGGAGGGGCAGAGTGTGCACTGGGGGGACACTCTGTGTGTGCTTTGAGGGGGACAAGTGAGGCACCAGCACCTTGGAGGGGAGAAGTTGTCCTTCCAACATCATAGCTATGTAAGTATCACTACAGTTAGAAAAAAATTACGACTTTTTGACTTATCATTAAAAAAATAAAAATAAAAAATTTCCCCCAAGAAGGAAAAAGAACAGTATCATTCTGTAGTCCTCTCAAATCCCACTTTGCCCCTGCTCCCCACTAATGGACGTTTATGTTTTATTTCTGCACATCTTGCTTTTGGCCACGTGGCCTGCCAGCACCTGGGCAGCTACGGGAAGGACGCGTCTGAGAGCAGCTCCATGCAAAAGTCCTTGATCTGCGTCTACGGGAGAAGCTTGGGGTCCACACCTGGGATGACAGGCTGCGCTGAAAAATGTCATGACTCACAAGGACAAGCAGTAGGAAAGCTGTGCCCAAGAGGTCTTGTTCATTCATTCATTCTCTCATTCATTCATTCCAACATGAATGGTGCACCTACAACGCACTAGGCTCGGTTTCAGTCAATGAGGCGAGAGATGGAGAAGATGCATGAAGTCCCAGCTTCTCTGTAACCCACAAGCCACAGAGAAACAAGGACTAGACAGAAGTGTCCAGAATAAAAATTGCTATGTAATATGAAGTGAGTGTGATCAAGTTTCATTAAAATCAACTTCTGAGCACCTGTTAGCTGTTAGAGGCATATGCTCTCTGGTAAAGAAATTTAAAGGCAATCATAAGCTTTATTTCAAAAATTTCTACTTCTCAAGCCCTTGTTCCAGTAGTTTTTTTTCTTTTTAAGATTTATTTTAGGTACGCATACAAGAACTGGGGTGTAGGCCAGAGGTGTGTGGGGGGGCGTGGAGGGCAGAGGAGTCACCAGAGACAGAGCAGGGAGCAGGACAGGCAGGCAGGCTGAAACACACTGCTGAGGGGAGCAGTGGGTGGGACAGGAGAGGTCTGCTGTGCCATGTAGGTGACCTCCCTGGTGGGGGATTGAACTCGTGCTGCTATCGCTGGCAACAGCTTAATGGTGCTGAGACTTTAACCCCTGCACCATGAGGGAGGGAGGCCTCTGTTCCAGTAGCTTCTGTGTTGGCACGTGATTGGTTTTCTATAGTGCTCCCCACTTCCTAATTTGTGGATGGTGTTACCTGAATTTTCCTTCCCACCACCTCCTGTACATCTTCCTGAGGGACTGTAGAGTTACAAAATTATATCATTTCTTTTCATCATGCATGGCTTAAAGTGTCATCTCTCAAAAGAAACTAAAATCATCTTAGTGTCTCAAGGGCATTCTTCCATTGGACAGCAGCAGCAGCGTTCTGGCATAGTTTGAACATGTTTTCTGATTGTTACATTTCCTACTCCGAAACCCAGAGCAAGTTCAGAGTTCTAGGAAGGGAGCGCACAGTAGTGGGTGCCACTTTGGATTGATGCAAGACCGTCAGTGCAGCCTGAGCGGTGTGTATCCATTAAACACAGGGGCACTTTGGGAGAATGAAGATTAATATCCTTCTACTCTGGGAATTGCGTCCTGCTGCTGCTGTTTTTAAGGGTTTCCTTTCTTTCACTTTCTCTGTTCTCTCTTTAGAATACTGCTTCTCAAACATGGGCCTCCCTAACTCATTTTTACTCTTTTTTATTGGTTTTCCTCTCATGTATTCCAAATCATGGGCTTTTACTTTTATTGAAAATTCCTTGACTGCATTTCCAGGTTTTATTGATTTTCTTTTTTTTTTTTTCCATTTTAATTTACTCAATGTTCTCTGATGGCTCTTCCTGATGGACCCTGTTTGGGTTGGAAGGAACAAATATCCCTAAATCTCCCTGGTGATGCTAGAATTCCTGCACCAATTCTAGGTTATTCGCCTGTCATTTGTCCTTTCTAGGGACTTTTTTCCCATTAATTCTGGTCTTGCTCTTTCAAGCTCTGTATTTTCCTCAAAATTGGTCAAGATTCTTGCTTGGTTGTCCATTTTATCAAGAAGATTTCCAAGACAGAATCTCTGTCTCTGTAAAAGTTCATGAAATCTGCACTGATAGCCAAAAATTTTTGTGTGAGTTCTGTCCCCTTAAAGTATGCTGTTCTCTCATCACCGATAGGGGGTATACATACAACACACTCATGACCAAGTGCAGCAGCACTCATGACCGCTGCGGGTGGGAGGAGGTGAGGTTCAAGGTCAGCAGATGAAAGCTGTGTGGGTGGCCTGCAGCGGAGTCTCCTCTCCCAGACCCTGAGACAGGTCTTTCTTCATTGCTGGTCGTTCCTGAAAAGCAGACCTGCTTCATGTGCATTCTGGATGACAGCTCTCCCTCAGCTTTAACACGCCCATTTTCATTTGGAGTCTGGAAAGATGATTTTTATAACATGATGATGGGGCCAATTAAGTCCAAAGCACCAAGGAGGGAACAAGGGTTTATAAGGTGACACCACAGTCCTGTTTTTATGGTGAAGTAAGAAAGCTGTGATAGCGCATCGATGCCTCTATAGTCTCATCTCACTCGAGGTCAGGAATTCTGTTCCTAGTAGGACTTGATTTGGAGGGAAGAAAGTAGGAGAGTGAATAAGCCCTAAGTATGAGACACCAGCACAGTCACAGCAGCAACTTACACTCAGCTAATTGGTATTTCTTTATCCAGGATAATTCTAAATAATTCCATTCACCTGGATTATTAGATTCAGGCAAATCTGTTTACATCTGGAAGCCTTTGGAAGCACAAATCATCAATTACTCTGTAACTGCACACATTACTTACAATAAAAATATAGATAAACCAGTAATCCTTGTTTTACTTTTCAAACAGAACTAAGTCTAAAATGATTAAGAATCTTAATCTGGCAAGACTGAAACTGGACGAATGCCAAAGCTTTAGATCTGAGGCAAAGGAGATCTAAGGTGAGAAACACTCTAGGCTTTTGTGATACAAAGCTCCCCGTTGTAGTAAAAAAGGATTAAAAAAATTCTAAATTGTGGTGTTAACACTTTTGTAGCCAGTGAGAGTATGTCTGTTCTGTAATCACGATGCTCTTCTGTACCAGACCTTAAAAGGTTTTAAGATATTTAAGGAATCTGGTATTTGAGACTTGTGAGCAACTGAAATTGCAATCAATATTTAAATGTCTGAGGAACTTTTTTATATTCTTTTAAGAAGCTTTACTGTTAAGTGAATAAATACTTAGAAGAATTTCAAATGCTTATACACTAGACCTTGTAGGATATAATAAAATGGATAATTAGATAAAGTACGACTAATAAAGTACATTCTGCTTTGGAAGCTTGCTCTCATTACACGATGCCTCTTACATTACTTTGCCGTAAGGCGAGAATTCCACGGAGGGCGGGCAAGACCCAGTCAGAGCGACAGATTTTGTCTCATTATAAAATCCTTTTGCTAACAATGCTTCTCTCTACCCCTCCCTGCCTTCTGAGACAGCAGTTTCTTTACTCTGTTTAGGACTCCAGAAAAGTAAATAGAGTGTTCAGAAATGTTAACATTCTAGCTAGGCATCCACCAAACAGGGTAAGATAATGAATATGTTGTCCCTTTATTTCTCATCACCCAAGGAAAACAAACTTCCCAAACACCAACTATTCTAGATATAAAAGTTATAAAATAAAACTAATAGGATTTCATCTTGAATTCAGAAAGAGCCTATGTACTTACAGAAGTTAAACACGAGATGAGAGGAGACACATGGGCCTCCACTCTGACAGTATAATGAAGATGGTAATTGACATCTTGGGACTCTTGCTCTGTGCAGATTTCATTCTGGATTTAGGCTAAGCCCAGTGAGGCAGACCTTCGAAGAAGGTGGGACACGCTCATATTTATGCAGACACAGACATTCTACCGGTTAAGCATACAAAAAGTCATTTATGCTTTAAACTTCTAGTCACCTGTTATCAAAGTTTGATAAAATAGTATGATATTTGGATTAAACATAGATAAGAAAGTGTCAAATAGAAACATCAGCGCTGTCAGGGGGCCCCAGAGGTCACCGGCGAGAAGGCTGTAACAGCGTACAGAAAACTAAGGAGTTAACGCCACTAAGGAGTTAAAGAGCTGACTCTTCTATCTCAGGCATAATTTTATTTAGGTAATGATGGCCTTCATAGCCCAGGATAGAAAGCAGCTGGCATTATGCCTGGAACTTGCCAAGATTTCACGTATTAGAAAAATTACGGTTTAGGTTAATTTGGGACCTTGGCTGGTTGCCACAGCGTATGCAGCTTCTGAACTGAGAAAGTGCAGGAGGAGGAGCTTGTTTCACTCCACTTCTTTCATTTCATAACAGGAGCATGCAAGAAACTAAAGGGATGATAGTAATCGTGGAGAAGGCTCACATTATTAAAACAGGTCAAAATCAGGGCCTGGGGCATTGGGGTATGCAAGAAGCCCAAGCAAACAGCAAGGGGCACTCACACAGAGGAGAAGAGGGGGATGCCTGAAAGGGCAAGGATGCTGGCTTGGGGGGAGTGGAGTGGGTTGGAGTTGGCTCAATGCTACTCTTGGAGTTGAGGCCAAGTGTCCTCAAAGAGAATTCCTTTCCAGAGAACATTTTAAACGGCCTAGAATGATACCCACAAACTCAAGAGGGTGGTGTCCCACCTGCCGCTGGTACTACCTGGGTATACGAAACGAAAACTTCCAGTACTATTGGCCTCACACAAAGAGTTCATTAGGTTCAGTTACACCCTGGGTATCCTATGGGCAGGGGCCATCCTGCAAATCCTAAAATATAAATTATAGTTTATAACCAGGTCCATATGACATGCTGCTCCCTGGTCCACATGTGTTATTACAGACAGACTTAGGTAGACAGACAACTCTAGGAAGTGTAGGACGCTTACCCCAGTAATGCTGTAACACTTTGTCTCTTTCACACCAAGAATTCTAGTGGCTCCACATGCTTGCTAGCCTCTGGGTAGCTGGCCTTGATTCATCTACTCCCTTAACCTTGCTCACACCTCCACAGTATTCCAATCACTAAGGTCTCTTCATCGAGAGTAAATTATTTCTGCTGGGATCCTGCCCTGATACACCCACATTCTAACCTTCATTTGAATTTTACACTGTGAATGCAGTTCTAACAGCAATTGCTCTGGCATTCTGAACTCTACCATGCCCATTTGGGGAGATATATTTAGTCTTTCATGGTATGGGTCATAGCCAGTCCCTCCAGATGAGGGACTGTGTTGCTCTAATGCAGTCTGGTGAATATTAGTCCCTTTTACTACAATAAAATCTAGTTCTCTAATACTGACATTAGAAGAAAATTTTAAAAATTGATGAGATCTAAAAATAAAATGCACAAGCTAATTCTGCAGCCAAGGCAATGGCCTTCAGTTCTTTCTTTCTTCCATTTGAAATGGTCATATTGAGGCTGACTTCTCAACTATTTTCTCTTTGAGATGTGATGGATTTACAAAATTAGTCCCAGAACTGGGGGGAAAAAAATCATACAGCGGTGGGACTGAAATTTTGGTGTGCATCAGAGAGAGTCCCCTATTGGGACACTGGCTCTGGACCCCAACTCAGAGTTTCTGATTCAGTATGCTCTATAGTAAGAAACATATTTGGTGTTATCCTAGTTCATGGCACAGAGTTTCCCCAAATCTCGATACTACCCAACTGACAGCATATCCTTGGTTGTTCATAAGCTGTGTCGACCATAATTCATAATTCCAGGTGAGTTAGTTATAGCTGGGGTGTTGCAATTGTGTGTCACAGCAGAAGTATTACAGCTCTTGCTCTAGGACTCAAGTATTACAGGATAAGTGTCAACAGCTCAAATATTATAGAGTTTGTTTATTGAGGGTTTTAGTACTGAAGTGTGGGGGATACAGACTCAAGTACTTCATGTTTTATGCTTGAGGAGCTCTGTGAGGAGTGTGCTTATACAAGCAGCAGGGGCCATGAGATGCAAATTATGTTTTCACCAATGCAGTTCTGATTGGTGGAAAATTTTATTGAGCTGTGATTGGTCAAATTTCAGTCCTGAGCGTGTCTTGTCAGTGTGGTTTCATTTACTCTGAGCTGTGGCGGTGTTTGTGCATGACCCAACATGGTGGAGGGACATAATGACCCTCAAGAGCCTCCAAACTGGTTGTTATCCCCACTCTGGATAGCAACTCACATTGCTTTTCTTTAATTGATTAGGCGCACACCAGAGACATACTCAACAGGTGAGAGAGTGGAGCTCCTATACAGCTTCAGGATGTGGTTGGTCACCAGCAAGAGCAAATGATTACAAGGCTGGAACACTCAGCAGCAACCACTGACCTCTAGGAAGAGGGAGACCTGGAGGTCAAGTTCTATAAAACCTCGTGGTGCACTGCATGGGAGAGTAGTGTACCCCGATTCCTGTACACGGGGCTCTTCCAGATCTCACTTATGTTCTATTTTGCTGTTTATTTAGAACCTATATAACCAAAAAAAGAGTTATATTTGTTTCATATGTGTGTGTGTATTCCTGGAGTTTCTGTAAACTAGAATTCTAGCAAATAATTAAACTCAAGGAGGGGTTTTTGGGAACCCCGTGTAACCGACCCAGGTAACCACATGGACTTCTGATTGGCATAAGTGCGGGTAGTCTTGTGGAAGTGAGTCTTTAATCTGTGGGATTAAATATATACACCCAGTAGCTGTTTGCTGAGAATTATAGAACTGCCTGGAAGTACTGAAAACACATCAGAAGTAGTGGGGTCTGAGACTCTGCATTCCTCACAAGTCCCCAGGGGTGCAGACGCTGCTGGTGCAAGGACACACTTTAAGAACCACTGTAGTAACAACCAGGACAATATGACAGGTGGTTATTCGACCTTTTGGTGTTTCTTGCTACTTATGAGAAAAGTTATTTAAGCACATTTCTCAGATCTGTTATTTCCATGTCTTATTTCAAGTTTTTAATGTAAAAACTCCTGGTGGGATAGCTGTGAAAATGCCTTGGATTCTTTCCTAAACTTTCCTGTGGGTCTTATTCAATTCCCCAAAGCAGTGACTGTCTGTCTAATTTCCAGATATATAGCTGCAATTTCCTATAAACAAGCTAATTTGTTTACAGTTACAAAGACATGTTTATGATTTAATTCCTCATTGAGATAGTTTGTTTCTACTGTCAGAGAGAACAGGTCACACAATAAGTCAAATAAATTTCAGTGTATAACAACTTTTATAATTTCCTGCCCTCAAACTGCAGGAAGAACTAAGATGTAGTATTTCACAGAAAAAAGTGGCTCTGCTGTCACAGCACATGATAAAGTCATGAAAAAATAAGATAGTTATAAATCTGGAGGTGTTTTTTTAATTAGGGCAAAAATCAACCATTCTTTTCCTAATGTGGGCTTAAGTCCACACCACAGTTCCTCATGTAGCTCCTTAATTGTACTGTAGTTGGGGTACCTGGGTAAGATTTATTTGAGTTACTTAAAAATAAAATATTGCTTTAAATTGTCAGTACTATGGAATAACTCACGATGGCACCTGGCAGGTGGGAAGGTGGTCCTGAGGACAAAGCCTCGTTTTAAAGCATGATAGTGGCACACAGGTGAGCCAAGTATGGGAAACCACCTTAGCAGAAATGGACTTTCCATTTCTCCAGGGCCAGGTAACTCAGCACTTTTTACTGGAAACATACTGTTCCAAAATCCACCCCCCACAATTTGACTTGAGATGAGGGTTTTCCCCTCACACTTTAAATGCAGCCACTAAGCTCATAGTCCAGACACATCTATCCAAATGCTCCTTCATGTGATTATTAGCTAAATAAATTACACATAAAAACCCATCTGCTTACATGTTTGAAATCAACTCATTTTGGGAGGGTGTGCTTCCCCTGCTGAGCAAAAGACTTACAAATGTGCCTGGGGGCGGGGAGGGGGAGGCTTCTCGTAAATGGAACAAAAAGAGGAAAAATGATGTGGAAATTTCAATGCCGCCTGCCATTCTATTTATATCCAGGTCGAGCAAGTTTATGAAATACATAGGCTGGATTCAAGGTTGAGTTTGAATTGGCATGACCTGAATGTAGTCATTTTGCTTGTGGCTAAAAGTCAAATCTGTATCACCTAGCTCTGATATATGGAAATGTTTACATAAGTTTTTCATCCTTAAAGCACACCAGTATTACACCGCTGATGTTGATATTCAGGAGGAAACTAGGATATTCCAAGAAACAAGTCTTTGGAATCTTCTCACCCAAGGCAGGCATTTGCAGTTCTTTTAAGTAAATTGGAAATAATGTATCTGCAAATCTGAGGGCAGTCTGGTTTGTGCTACAATCAGGGCCAGTGCCAGGCCAACTCTCTAAAATTATTCAGTTCTGTGGTAAAGGAGAAAAGCTCCCAACACGTATTTCTGTTGACAGTATCAAGACAGATGCCTTTTGGAAGGCTCTACTTGGGTATATCTGGTGAAGAACTTACATACCATGATATCCATCCAAACTACAAAGTCCCCCTTTTTTTAAAAAAATCAGGTACTTGTTTTATTTTTCAAGTACTATTGGATTTAGGTCCTAGTCGTTTTTTTGTTTTTTTTAAAGGTTTATTTATTTATGCATACAAGAGCTGGGGTGCAGGCCATAGGTGTGGGGCAGTGAGAGGAGTCACCAGAGACAGAGTGGGGAGCAGAACAGGCAGATCTATTGAAAGCTGCTGCTGAGGGGAGAAGTGGGTGAGACAGGAGAGGTCTGATGCGCCATGTGGGTCAGCTCCCTGGCCAGGGATTGAACTTGTGCTGCAGTGGCTGTGGATTGCTTCATAGTGCTGGGACTTAACCCCTGTGCCACCAGGGAGACCCTGGCCCTGGTTCTGGTCATTTTGATAAGCATGTTTGTTTCATTTGAGTAATGTATATGAAAGTTATTTAAGTGGTACATTAGACTTGCATTGTGTATGTGTGTGTGTGTACATGTGTGTGAGCGAATGAGACACAGAGAGAGAGAGAGAGAGAGAGAGAGAGAGAAAGAGAGAGAGAGAAAGAGATGGGGATAACCTATATCTAGAGAGAGATTTATTGTCAAGAACTGGCTCCTCCATTATGAAGGCTGAGAGGTCCCATGTTCTGCATCTCCAAGCTGAAGGCCCAGGAAGGCTGGTGGTATAATCTCCACTGGACTTCAAAGGCCTATGAACTAGCAGAGCAGGTTGTAAAATCCAGTGTCTTCCTTCAGAGCAAGAGCTAACCACTGTTCCAGCTCAGCTGGCAGGAAGAAGCAGAGGTGAGCGCTTCCTTCCTCTGCCTTTTCTTCTATTCTGGCTCTCAGAGGATTGACCCATGCTGGGGAGGGCAATTTACCACCCCCTTACTGAGTACACCGATTCAAATTATAATTTCATCTGGAAACACTCACAGACCCAGAGTGATGTCTAATCTGGACCCTCAGGGCACACTCAAGTTGATACAAAATTAATCATCCAACTGTCTTTCAAAATGAAATAAAGATTCCCACATAAACAGAGTCTGAGACATCTGATATTAGATCCACTTTGCACTAATAGAAATCCTGAGTTGAAAAGAAATGACACCAAACAGAAATAAAATCCAAAAAAGGAATGAAATCACGGAAAGTGATACATTTGTGGGTAAATATTAGTTGTATGATTTTTTTCTCCTTTTCTTCTCATAAGATTACTTAACGCAATAATTTACACTGTACTGTTGACTTTATTACATAAATGTAATAGTATATTTATATGCTGTATCTATGTATGTTACAGCAATGCTCTTTAATGTATATGAAAGGGTCCCAAAATATTGATGTAAAAATGGACAGGAGTGAAAGGAAAATGGGTAGTTGAACAATTATAGACACTACTCACCTCTTAAGTGATAGAACTAGACAGGAAATTGGCAAAGATCTATACAGAACACCTGAACAAAACTATCAACCAACGTAACATTTTATATAACACTCCAGACAACAGCTGACATCAAAGATATACCAAGAACTCATACAACTCGGCAGAAAGAAAAAGATCCATCAAAAAATGGCAGGAGAGCTGAATAGGCAGTTATTAAAAGACACACAGATGGCCAATAGGCTGATGAAAAAAATGTTCATCACCACTTGTGATCGGGGAGATGCAAATCAAAACCACAATGAGCTAGCACCTCATCATTGTGAGAGTGGACCATGTCAGAAAGACCGAAAATAACAAATGCTGGTGAGGGTGCGGAGAAAAGGGGCCTTCTTATACTGTTGGTGGGCAAGTAAACTGGTTCAGTCCCTATGGAAAGCAGTATAGACATTTTTCAAAGATTAAAAATGGTTCAACTGTATGACCCAGCAATTCCACTCCCAGGGATCTGAAGAACACAAATATACAAATCCAAAAGGAACATGCACGCCATATTCACTGCAGCAGTATTTACAACAGCCACATCATGCAAACAACCTAAGTGCCCCCAAACAGACGAGGGGTCAAGAAGGTATAGTATATCCACGTGAGGGAATACTACTCAGCCGTGTAAGGCAACATGGATGGCGCGGGAAAGGATTATGTTACCTGAAATAGGTCAGGTAACAGGGAAGGACAAATACAGCGGGGAAGGAGGTCAGCGCACTGTGGTGGACTATGGGTGGTGGGAGCACCATGGCACCGTCACTGGAAATGGGGAGGGCCCCTCCACGTCCAAGTTACAAATAATGATGTAAACCAACATGACCTCAATAAAAATATTTTAAATTAATTTATGTAATAGGCTATAGTAACATCAGCGAAGAACAAAACCCACATAATCATTTTTTGTCTCAGTGCTGTCAATTTTAGCACTTTCCAAAGACATTTATTTAAATCAAGTATCCATGTACTTACATGTAATTTTTATACATTTCCCCTCATGTCCTCAAGGCTGGCTCGGGACTAGGTGGCTTCAACAGCCACGCGTCCTCACGGTGCTAGAGGCTGAAGTCCGAGAACAGTGCCAGCTGGAGCAGGCTCTGGTGGGGACCCCTCCTGGCCTGCAGGCGGCCGTCTGCTCACCGTGTCCTTGTGTAGTGCAGTTGGAGAGCAGGTTCTCTGGTCTAGCTCTCACAAGGGCACCCACCCCTTCATGAGGGTGCACCTTCATGCCCACATCCAAACCCAAGTCTCCCCAAAGGCTTCATCTCCAAATACCACCTCCTTGGAGATAAGAGCTTCAGCATATGAATGGGGGGAGGGGGCACAATTCAGTACATAGATTATTTCCCCAAATTTTGCATGTCCTCACATGCAAAACGAAGCCATTACCCGGCTCAAGTCTGCAGTCCAAAGGTGCATCTAAATATCACTCGAGGGCCTCCCTGGTGACACAGGGGTTAAAGTCTCAGCACTATGAAGCATCTACAGCCAGTGCAGCATGAGTTCAATCCCCGGCCAGGGAGCTGACCCACAGGACACGACAGACGTCTCCTGTCTCACCCCCTGTGCCCTCAGCAGTAGATTTCAGTCAATCCTCCTGTTCTGCTCCCCACTCTCTCTAGTAAATCTTCTCACTCCCCACACCTCTGGCCTATACTATACCCAGTTCTTATATGCATAAAAAAATAAATCTTTAAAAAATAAATATCACTCAAAATCACTTATGGACAAGAGTGGAGGCTTAATTCACACTCACTGAAAATTCCTCTCTAACTATGAACCTATGAAAGCAGACATGTCACACATGTCCAAGATTCAACGGTGGGACGGGCAAAGGACAATTCCCATTCCAACACAGAACTGTCCCAAATGAGTCCAAACCCTATCAAGGTGAATTCCACCAGAGCTGAAGGCTCAGGAATAATTCTCCAGGCCAAGTGGCATGGCAGCGTCATTCCCAAGGCTCAGGGGGACGGCCCTGCCCAAGGGGTTCTCTGCAGAGTCCTACCCACTCCCCTGGCTCCGCTGGGCAGGGGCCCACCCTGTGAACCAGGGGAGGTGGCCTAGCCCCTGCAGACCCCAGGCCTCTGCTCTCTGGGTGGGAGTAGCAGCTCTAACTGGAGCATCTTTGGGGTCTGTCTGCTTTTTCTTGCACTGCACATCTGCAGCCCAGTGGCGCTAAGGTCCTGTCTTGTAGAATCCAACAAGTTGGCAGGCGCTTTCCACTCTGTTCCACTTCCTATGTCCCCTTTAGTTCAAACTGGCAGGGTGTCTGCAGGTCTGACCCCAGATGCACTCCCAGCCTCCAGCACCATGGCTGATCACCCTGAGTTACACCCACGGCCTCTCTATCAAGCATTTGTTCAGTCTCCCGCCCCGTGTACTTTTCAAGATGAGGGTGGTTTTCTCTTTTGTTTTGTTGCTGTTTGTAATACAGACAGACAGGATTCCCCAAATCCTCAAGTCTGGTGTCATAGCACTTACCAACTTCTTCCATTCATCTCTTTTCAATTTCACTACACACAGTCAGGAGGAACCAAGCCAGTCCTTCAACGCCTGGCTTAGAAATTTCCTCAGCTAAATATCCAGTTTCATCATTCACAAGTTACACCAAACACCAAGCACCAACACAATTCAGCCAGGGCTCTTCTACTTTCGAACAAGGATCCTTTTCCAGCTCCCAACACTGCCTCCATCGGGGCCCACCACAAAATGCCAGTCCACACACTTACTGCAGCACACACAGCCTCGCCACCCACACCCAAAGCCACTTCCACACTGTCAAGTATTTGCTACAGCAGCTCCCACTTGGTACCAAAATCTGTATTAGTCAGCTCAGCTGCCGTAACAGAATACCACCCACTGAATGGCTTAGCAACAGAAATTTATTTTCTCGCAGCTTGGCAGTGTGAAGTCAGGGGCCGTGCCACGAGGCTCTGGGAAAGGACTCTTGCCCTGGTTTGCAGAGGGCCGTCTTCCTCCGGGTCCACCCTGGCGGTGGAGACAGCGGGAAGTCCTCTGGCCCCTTTTCCGTAAGGGTGCAAATCCCTTCACAAGGGCTCTGCTACGGTCATACCTTGCTTAAGCCTAGTAACCTCCGAAAACCATCCCATTGGGGGTGGGGCTACCGCCCTGGAATTCGGGAGTTCAGAGCCAGTCCAGGATGCTCGGTAGAGCGGCAGAAGCCCCTGGCCCACCTGCGGTAGGGCTCTGTTGATGTGGCTGTGCACGTTCTAAGATGTCGCTTGGATACCCTTAACTTCTGACTTAGGGAAGACAGTGTCTGTGTGGTATTGTGGAGCTTCACAACTGACGCGCCTTCACAGTGAACTGGGGTTCGTGGACCTGCCTAGTATCCTGCTGCTTTCTCATTGCTTTATTTGCTGCTTCCCCGCACCAGCTCTCTAGTTCCAGCTATTCTGAACCTACCGTCGCAGGCACTGCCCCTGAGCACAGCAAAGAGCAAGGCTCTGCTTCGTGACTCAACCAAAGCTCTTCTTTGGGGCTCCCATTAACACATATTACAACGAATGGCAGGCTCGGTTTATTATCTATTTTAATATTGGCTGTGCATTTAGTTCTATCTCACATGCTGCTTTCTCTGTAAGATTTTTTTTAAAAAAATCTTTGATATTTAGAAAAATTTAAAAATTAGTTCGTTTAGTTCTCTGGGTCACTTTCTCTGTGTGTGTGTCCCCAAGTTCCCCAGTTGTATACAGACACCAGTCACACTGGATTAGGGGCACCCCATTCCAGCAGGACCTCATCTTACCTAAGTATCTGCAATGACCCTGCTTCCAAATAAGGTTGCATTGAGGTACTGGGGGGCTAGAACTCTAGCACATGCATTTTAGGGAGAGACATACTCAACACACATCCTCCACCTTTGCAGCTGCCTCAGTGCTGTCCTTTCATTCTTCAAGCTAGTGGCTCTCTAGTCTCCCTCGTATTGTTTCTCTTCCTCCTATCAATCCTTTCCAGTTTCTGCTTCTCTTTGGTTGATCTCTGGTGCCTCCAAGTGGTTGTTTTTATATTCAACCTGGAATTTATGGTTGTTATTTGAGTTTTGATCCAAAGAAACTCTTCCATCATTACTGCCAAGACTGTTTTATATTTTCCTGGATTTTGTTTGTTTGAGCTATTCCTGTTCCAGGTTTTTGAATTTGTGACTCTTTGTGTTTTTCATTTCTGCAAATGTTTAAGAATGCTTAATCCACATTATTTATTGTGCATCTGTCTCCTGCTTCATTTTTGGGAAGGAGTTTTTATCAGCTGATACATTTTCATTTTTATTTTACGTCCCATCTATATATTTTCTTTGTTTGGATGCTGGCTGCAATTTCCTGGAAATGTCCCATTCTCTCATGGCTGAACAACAGGCAAGAATTTTTGAATTTCCTATAGTTTGCAGTTCAAGAGTGCCCTCTTGTGTTGATTTAGAAAATTGTAGTTTCTTTATTAATTAGACTTCGGGGACTCGGTCAGTGTCTTTTTTGTTGTTGTAACTCTACTACTTTTAATTTAAAAAATATGCCGAACTTCCCGAGATGCTAATGTCTTACTTCCTTACGTGCGTGGCAGTTGCAAGGGTATACTTAATACACAATGAGTGTATACTTATGTGTGCATGCTTACATATGCACATTACAAATTAATGGAAAGCTAAAATATATTTAAGCCTTTAATTTTCTAATAACTAATATCATGGAACAATATTAGTTCATGCAAATTATCTTTTACCTTCCACTTTTATTATGACCTAACTACTGTTTTTGTTCTTCTGTTAAGTCACGTATGCCTAAAAATGTTTTGTAAATACACTTAATGTATTTAATAGCATCTGACAGCTACTTGTTTTCAAATCATCCCATGTTCCCTGCCTGTCATTTCTATCTGTGCTTTTATCATTCATGAATTCTTTACCTTGATTCATCTTGCAAGCAGCTGAGGTACAACGTCAAATAATTTTTAGCGGGAAATAGCCTTCATCAAGGAGCAATCCTTCATAGTTTCACCAACCAGTACAATCTTGCATATTTAAGAATGTCTTTCTAGTGCTTCAAAGAAGAAAATCTGCCCTCAAGCACTTCCCCTCAAAACTCGTTAGGGAGTGTTCTCTTATTTTCTTGACAGTACATCTTGTGGCAGAATACGAAATCAATCTGGTTTTTAAAAAATCCATTGTCTAATTTTTTGATACCAATGCATAAAACTAGAATTAACTTTTTTGTGTTGATCTTACATCAGCAACCTTGCTAATGCACTTTTAAAAATTAATTTGATTTTAACTCAGGTAATACTGGAGAACCCCCATCACAAACACAGCACACCCAACACACCCATTTTCTACCACCACAGGCCATTGTCCTTCCTTCCCTCTTCGTTCTTTCCCTCCCCCTCCCACACCCTTCCTCCCTGCGAATGCATTTATTGAGCACAAAAGTTTATCTGTTGGTTCCTTGAATTTTGTATCTACAAAATACTGTCACCTCTGAGTTGTGAAGATTTTATAAATTCTACCTGCTGCTCTCTAGTCCAGTGCTTTAACGTGATATTTCACATTAAAAACTCCCAAGAACTAAATTGTGACGACTACTTTGCCACATTTCTGTTGCCTCTGGCCTCTCAAAGCCTGCCTGTTACAAGTTCTCTGTATTTAAATCAGGCCTTAGCTGTACATTATGCACCTTCTGTAGTTGTTTGCAGGAAGAGAATTCATCTGGTATTTACCATTCTACCATGACCAGGCCAAAAGTACTGCCTGCCTTTCCCTGGTTTGTCAATTTTATTTTCTGTTTATGTGCTTACTGGATTCATTCTTTACCTTTAAATCTTAGCATTAACAACAAAAAACTATGTATAGGGGTTGACTGTATTTCATTAATTTACTGTTTCACAGGAGTCCTTTTGATAAGCAGTTTGGGATATCTGGTTCCATCAAACATTATCCCACTTATTTTTTTCACCAGTCAATGAAACAGTAACAATCAAGGCAAGTATCCTCGTAGCAGCACCAAGAAACCCACCATCTTCTTGCCTGTGCCATCTTGGATAGCTGGATAACCACTGCACTGTGCCCACGATCAACCCCACCACCAGGTGAATTAATTATTTGATCCCCTCATCATTAATTTCTTCCTCACTATTGGGTTGCTACCAGCACACAAGTCCCAGGACCCCCATCCTGGGAGAAACAAAACCTCCCTTCACATCTTATCAAAACACTATCCCATTTATGTTCTCCTTCAGAGTGAAACTTTTCATAAGACTTCCCTTTATTCTCCTTCTTCAGTTTCTTTACACACTTCTCAACCCTCTCCATTGGTTTATCCCTGCAGAAATCCACAGAAAGTTCCCTTGTCAAATCTTGTAACAGCATCCATTTGTCAAATACTATCGATTGCTTCTATATCTCAATCACTCGACAGTAATCAAGACGCACTTTCTCCTGCCGGACAGCATGACCATACACTTGCCTGGTTTTCTTCTATCTTCACATTTTTTAAAAAATTTCTTTTCTTCCTAGATGATCGAATCTAATTCTCTGACTTATGTGTCATTTATTTGCTAGTGACGCAAACACAGACACAAACACTCACACCCTTTTCAGCTCTGGGTAAGTCCCGAGAGATGGGGCTGTCTAGTGGTGTATGTGACAAATACACACGATAGCTAACAGATATGCAAACAAGTACAGAGAAAAGAGCTCCAGTTCCTTTTTAAGCCTGTTAATCCTTCATTTCTCCCTATTTCAGTCAATGGTTCTAGCAAAGGTCCATTCTCAGCTGATCAACCAAAAACACAAGGATCACTTGCCACGCTCCCCTTTACTTGAATCCCTGTGTTCTGCCCTCCTGCAAGTCCTGCTGGATGCTCCGGCCAGACACATCCTGCACATCTCTGCTTCTATTTTGGCCATTACCACTGCAGTTCAAGTCACCATCATCTCTCACCATTACTGGCTCTCTAACCAGGCTCTGTGTTTCCACGCTGTCCTCAATGATACATCATCTACGAGGCAGCTAGAATGACCCTTCAAAATGCGATCCTTCTCATGGGACAACATTTCTTATCCTATATCATGCCATGTCATACCATCATGTTAAACATACCAGTGGCTGCCCTGGAATACAGTTCAAGTTCTGCAGCACAGTCTGCAGAACACTCTGGCCCAAGCCCTGGAATACAGTTCAAGTTCTGCAGCACAGTCTGCAGAACACTCTGGCCCAAGCACAAAGAGCCAGAAAGGAGCATCCCACTATGTGCACAGAAGGTGAGCAGCCAAAGACTAGCACTTTTATGGTACCATTTTGTTTACACAGCACTTTTCTAATTATGGAACACATCACAAAGAATGAACATCCCACTGGGGGGTGGCACTGTCATCACAGCAGCAAGACTTCTGCCCTTTTTTCCTCCCTTTGCTGGGAGTTGTGAGCTCTAGCACCAGACATCCAAGACCTGCAGCAACCTCACCTACCTGTGCATCCAGACAGCCACAGATGGGCCACGGATGCGCTCCACAATTAAGCAAACCAGGGAACCCTCCCACACACCCTCACTGCAGTAGGGGAAAAAATTGAGCATGCTGACCTGAGCAAAGGAAGAGAGAATTTGGAGATGTCCAGCCTTGTCCAGGGGAGATTCCAGCATACCATTCTAGAGGGAAAAATTAGTTTGGTCACAACAGAGGATGCAGTAAGGGAAACTTTCCGGATTCTGTGAACCACCCCCCCACACCCTATGAAACACTGCACAGAACTGATGCATCCAGCGGCAGCACTTCACCCCAGGGGGAAGTGACGCAGCGAGTGTCTTCTGCCCCAGCTGTGTGGGATGTGGCCGAGAAGCTCCTTTCTCTCCAACTGCATCCTTCGCCAGGTTGAGAAGTTATCCCTGAGACCTCAGACACCCATCTGTAATGTGTTCTTACCCTACAAAGGGTTAATAACCATCATCCTAACATTAGGTGCTACTACTCATGCTTCAATTTCTAGTTTAACCACCAAAGCATGAATCCTTATGTATTTCTGACTGCTTTTGCCTTATATAAGTGGCCATATAGATTTAGATTTGCTTTCTTGCATTTGTTTTTTTCAATAAATGCAACATTTGTAAGGTTTATCTATATTGATGAAAATAGTTATTTAAATGTGTCAGTTTTAATGTCTAGGTATATGTGTGTTATTTCCAGTTTTAGGCTTTTATGAACAATGCTTCTATCAATATCCTATATTTTGTGGGAATAAAATTGTTCAATTATTAGCCAATTGCATGCCCACTGTTTTAGTTTTAGCATTGTACTTTTTCGTTTTTGCCAGTATGGAAGATAGTGGTGGTCTCATTTTGGTTTTGGTAACTAATGAGGTTGGGGGCCTCCCTAGTGGTGCAGTGGGTTAAACAACGCACTATGAAGCAAACCGCAGCCACTGCAGCATGAGCTCGATCCCTGCTGCCAGCCAGGGAGGAGACCCACATGGCGAGGCAGATCTCTCCTGCTGTGCCACTGCTTCCCTCAGCAGTGTACTTCAGTTAATCTGCCTGTTCTGCTCCCCACTCTGTGGTGAATCCTCTCACCTCCCATGCCTCTGGCTTGAACCCCAGCTCTTGTACGCATAAATATTAAAAAAAAATAATGAGGTTGGCCACCTTTACATGCTTCCTGCTTACTGAGTTGACGGCATCATTTTATACCAGTTGCTCCAGCAGGACTATTACAAGCCCCATTCACCCCATCACATCTCGATTTGGACAATAAACTAAGTGGTGCCCTACTAGTGGGGTCCCTTTGCTGACCTGGGAGGCTTTTGACTCTTTAGCGTTAAGGAGGATGCTCATATACTAAAGAGGCTTTGAGGCAAGAACAACAGCTTGGGATAGACACAGAGACCAGAGAGAAAAACAAGTGAGATGGAAACAAAACTCCTGAAATGCGGTTACTCAGTGCGACTCCGGATGACCATGTTCAAAATAATGTGAGCTGGAGCCTTCCAGCCGGTACCAGCAGATGGTCTTGATCAATATAATCCAGCAGTTCAAGTGGAATAATTTGTTTACTTGTTTCTCAGAAATGACTCAAGTCACAGCCATTACTTGAAAGCTGGTCACAGGAGATACAATCTCTCACTTCTCCCTCAGTCCATAATAATTCTCTTTAAAATTGGCAAGTCAAACCAAACAGTTCTCACCTCGAGCTGATTTTGAGAAGTTTCCTTTTCTTTTTAAAGACTCCATTGGAATGGTGCTCTTCAAGCACTTCCACACTCAATGTATCATTCCCAATCCATGCAGGACACCAAGTAATATCTTTGGTACAAATATAGTGAGGGGTGGTCTGTATTTGTTAAAATGCTTTATGATGGTCTTCTAGTTTTTCCCCTCAAAGAAACCCTGGGAAAGACTTCTCTGGAATTGGGAAGGCCCAAAGTGGCCCCTGGTTATTAAGGAGGGGAAGCAGAGTCAACCCAGAACTAGAGTCTAATGTTGAGCTCAGTTCATTCCTCAGCAAAGCACATCTCCTTCTAAGTAAAAGCCAACAGAGTTGTGTGGACACACTCATCCAGTTATTTTCTTGCTTAGGAGAACAGTCTCTGGCCATTATTTAAAATATGAGAAATTTCAACATAACAAGCTCATCTCATGTTTAGTCGCTGGAACAAAATTCTCCCCAGACAAGATTGAAAAATGTAGGTTTCTCCCATCTGGAAAATTCCCTAGCAGATGAAAGGATTTTCTTCTAAATCTACCAAAAACTGAAGTAGTTTTTAAGTATCCCACCCATGGAAAGAGATCAAATGTGAGAAGTTTCAGCTTTGTTTCTTGAACTATGAGTGACTCCTTGACAGGGCTTTATCTTATGCACATTTGGCAAACACAATTTATTTACCCTTGAACAACGCAAGGGTCTGGGGGTACTGATCCCTGTGTGGCTGAAAATCTTCCTTTAACTTTTGACTCCCCCAAAACTTCACTAGTAGCCTGTTGAAAATGTTACTGGGGCCTCCCTACTGGCACAAGGTGCTAAGCACTGCACTATGAAGCATCTGCAACCACTGCAGCACAAGTTCAATCCCTGGCCAGGGAGGGGACCCACATAGCACCGCAGACCTCTCCTGCCTCTCCCACTGCTCCCCTCAGCAGTATTATTTGGGTAGATCTACCTGTTCTGATCCCCGCTCTGTCTCTGGTGAATTCTCACCCCGACACCTCTAGTCTGTACCCCAGTTCTTGTATGCATAAATAAAACTTTAAAAAAGCCTTACTGATATCAATTAAGAGTTAATATATTTTGTTATATCATTACATAAGAGACCCTTGCAATAAAGCAAAACAAAATGTCAAAATCACAAAGAAAATGTGCATTTATCAATACTCTGTCTTTTTATAAGAACATCCACCCATATAAATGGAGCATCACAGTTCAAACCAGTGTTGTTCAAAGATCCACTATAATGATGGTTGCCGCAGAAGATGGTCTCGTTCACTGCTTACCAGATTGCTGCTCGGTGGGTAAGTGGCCCAGCAGTGGAATTCCACACGTGCTACCCCTCACGAGCCCCACTGAGCTCTTCAGATGGCTCATAATTTAAATATTGCAAGACCATCAATGAGCACTGTTTGGTGCTCTTCTTGCCCAAACTCTGTATTGGGGCCATGCCAATCAGATTTGAAGTGATGTGGGTAGGCTATCCAACATGGTAGCCACTGGCCACATGTGAATTTTTACATTTTAATTCCTTAAAATTTCAGCAGATCAATCGCACTGGCAACACTTCAGGTTCCCTGGTTGCTCTGGGTGGCTAGTGGCCACCATATTGAATGTGCAGACAGAAAAGCTTCCATCTCTGTGGGAAGCTGGACGATGCTGCTTGGTGTCACAGTGACAAGACTTCCCAAGGAATTTTGTATCTCTCATGTGGTCTAGCTCCCATTATTCTTCCTTGGGGCTGAGGGGTCTCCACATTCCTCCATCTTCATAGAAAGTCTGTTCCTACTTAGAAATTCATAGGTGTACTAGGGAGTTAAGAGTTTGGGCAGTGACTTTTGAACGGAGTGACAGTGTCAACCTCATGAGTGCAATGAACACAGCACAGATGACTCTTCAGCTCTTGAGTCTCCATCACCCATCCATCTTCTGTCAGCTGGTCTCATTAAATGTGTCCCCAGTAACAGGTGATATGGGGACAGTCCATACATGCCCTGCCCTGCAAGCATGCCACACTCCTCACGTTCCCTGGGCTTACCTCTTCCATGTCTCATTTCTTTGTTGCTCCTCCTGAGCAAACCCTGCATCTGTGGCTACCTTCTCTCTGGATTAGCTGCTCGCTATACGTACTTAACAGAGCAGAACGAAAACTTGCTATTTCTGAAGAAAGAAGAGAGGCAGTAAATGGACAGGGTAGAACAAGATGAGGCAGGCAAGGCAAAAGCAGGATGCTTGTAACAAAGACCGTTTTACAATTAGAACCACACTTGTTCATTCTATTGGAATTTACTGGCTATCAGCGCATGTGGGTGTAGACTGCAGGGCTTTGCATGAATGATCACTCTTCATTCCTCCTGCTTATCTGATGACTTCCTTCAGCAAAGTTCAATTCATGAAAATACATGAAGAGCACACTGGTGAGTTTGCTTTAATACATTTGACCAGTTCTTCTACCCCAAACTATGTTTTTACATAAAACAGGTACAAAATACATTATGTGCATGGGCTTTGAGTCCTTCATCACTATGTAAATTAGGGTTCTCAGAGAATCAGAATCAATAAAATCAGTATGAGCAAGTATGGCACATTGGGGGTGGTAGAGGGAGGAGGAAGGATGGAGGGAAGGAAAAGGAAGGGGAAAAGGAGACAGCAGGTCCTCAAATGCTGTCCTTTCATTCAAGAGTTGAAAAAAATACTGGCTAATGTTGAATGAAATGTCGTAGGCTGCTTTCATAAAGGTGGTTTCACTTACAGTTACAGTTTGGTCCCTGGCATTTCACCCATTTTGCCCATCCTTCATCTCCTGGCAATCACCAATCTGTTCACATCTATGAGCTTGGTTAAAATTGTATTTCAAAATGAGATTATATGGTATTTGGCATTCTATTTATTATTTCACTTAGCATAATGCCCTCAAGGTTCATCCATGTTGCAAATGGAAAGATTTCATTTTTTTAATAGCTGAATAAGACTGCATTGAATACACACAATGCCAAAGTTTCTTTCTCCATCCACCGTGGGTGGTCAGCTAGTCCTTTCCATATACTGGCCACTGTAAATGATGCTGCATCGAACATGGGATTGCATGCATTTTGTCAAGTCAGTGCTTTTGTTTTCTTCAACTAACCCAGAAGTGGGAACACATTTCCATTTATTACTTGGGGAACCTCCACACTATTTTTCATAGTGGCTGTACTGATATACATCTCCAGCAACAGTGCACAGGGTTCTCTTTTCCTCACATCCCCACCAACACTTTCTATGTATTTGATAACAGTCATTCTCAATAGTGAGGTGGTATCTCATTGGGGTTTTGATGCATTTCCTGATGATTAGTGGTGTTGATCGCCAAGTGTCCTTTGTAAAAATGTCAATTCAGATCTTCTGTACATTATTTAATCAAAATATTTTGTTGGTTTTTTTTTTTTTGGGCTATTGATTTGTGTGAGTTCTTTATATGCTTTGGATAATACCACTACCGGATGGATTTGCAAACTTTTCCTCCCATTCAGCTGGTTGCTGATTGCTTCCTCTGCTGTGCAGAAGTTTTTTAGTTTGATATCGTCCTACTTTGAACAACAAAATATTGTGGGTTTGTTACAGACATTAGGAAAATGTATATAAGCATTAAAAAATCATTTAAAAAATCAGAGCAGGGCCTCCCCTGGTGGCGCAGTGGGTTAAGCAACGCACTACGAAGCAAATCGCAGCCACTGCGGCACGAGTTCGACCCCTGCTGCCGGCCAGCGGGGAGACCCACATGGCGCGGCAGACCTCTCCTGCTGTGCCCGCTGCTCCCCTCAGCAGTGTACTTCTGTTGATCTGCCTGTTCTGCTCCCCGCTCTCTGTGGTGAATCCTCTCACCCCCCTACACCTCTGGCCTGTGCCCCAGTGCTTGTATGCATAAATAAATAAATCTTTAAAAAAAAATAAAAATAAAAAATCAGAGCAATTTCACCATATATTTAAAAAAATACTTGATTAGTATTTTTTCTCTGCAATCATGTGCATTTTCAGAAAATTATTTTCCTTTCACATTTCTTATTTTCGAAAATATTTCCACGCATTTCCATTCATTTCACCCTTTTTAGTGCCTTTGTGTATGCTGGCCAGTACACAATAAGTCAGACAGACTGGGGTTGTGCCTTCATAAAGCACTTCCCATTTTATGGCTATGTGAGTCTTTCTTTAACTAGACCTTTATTCTCCTCAGAGAGAGCTCACTTAGCTGGAAGGTTATTTTGCCCTTTCCATCTTCCAGCTGCACACGTGGAATGTGACGTGATGGCTGGCACTTCAGCAGCCATCCTGGACCATGCAGTAACTTTGAGGATCAAAATCAGATGTTGACTATCGGATGTAAAGGAATTTGGGTCCCTGAACAAACTGTGGAGACAGTTTATGGAGATAGTTCAGCTATCCATGTCAGGACTTTAATGTGAAACAAAAACAAGCTTTTAACCTGTTTAAGCCACTGTTATGGGTTTTCTGTTACATGCAGCACACTCACTATATAATTGCTACAATATTATTTACACAGAACCTTTAAACTTTTTTGTCATTAAAAATACCACATTTCATCACTCCACAACATGTTTTCTACAAAGCACTATCTCTGAAATGAGTATCATCTTAAAATCTCTATGACAAACCTGAAATGTTTTTAGGGAAAATTCTCATGAAATTCACCACTTGCAAGAATAACAACTTTTAGTGTACTTGAAGTGCTGTGCAAACATCACCATGTAATTCCAGGACATGGAACCTTGTACCTGGTAAGGAGTCATCTCACATCCCCCTCCTCACTTCCAGTCTTTGGCAACCACTCATCTCCTCTGGGATTTGTGCCAGGTATTTCACATAAATGGAATCATACATGTGACCTTGTTATGCGTGGCTTGCTTCGCTTAGTATGAGGTCAAGTTCATCCATATTCCAGGGTGGATATGTTCATTTCATTTCACAGCTGAATGAGACTCCATTGTAGGAATACATGCATCTTATTTACATGTACATCAGATGATACATGTTTGGGTTGTTTCTACTTTTTTTTGGCTATAGGAACAATTTTTGCTACGAATATTTGTAATCTTTTTAAGGATGTGTGTTCTTACATCACTTGTATACTGAAAAATGGATTTAGTGGGTCCAAGTTCACTTCATGCTAAACTCTTTCTGAGGAACTGCCAAACTATTTTTCCAAAGTGGTTGTGCCATTTCCTTCTCCACCAGCAACGGTGTCAGGGCCCAATTTCTCTGCATCCTTGCAAATACCTGTCTTTAGAGTCCAGTCATCCTATGGGTGTGAACCACATTTTATTTGTCCACTTACTAGCTGGCAGGCATTTGGATCCGCTCCACCCGTTACTATTATGAATAACACAGCTATTAAATTTTGTGTACTGGCTTTTGTTTGAACATGTTGTCAATGTTCTTGGATATATACCTAGAAGTATAATCGCTGCATCATATGCAAATTTTTGAAGAACCATTAAGCTTTTTCTTTTTACAGTGGTTATGCCACATTACTCACACCATCAATTCTGCAAATCTTCATCAACAGTTTAAATGGCATATTTAACAATCAGTATATGTAATATTTCAACTTATAATCAGTGATGGCTTGGAGTCAATAAAATACGATACACAAGTTTTATCTGTATTCTCATTTTTATTTTGAAATTTATTTTCAATGACATACCATAATTTTATAACCTTGTTTTTTCACAAGATAGGATTTCTCCTCTCATGTGGGATCACCAGTTTTTCTACCACTAAAGCACCCACCATCCTCCACCATTGTCCACTGTGTCCTCTTCCCATTTCTTCCCCTCCCTTCTCTCCGCCCCCTCCTCCCGTTCTGGAAGCCTCAGCTTAGGTTGTTTTTCAAGAGCCAGTTTTAAAATTTTTCTTTGCTGATCCTTTGTTTGGCTTCTCTATATTCTACATATAAGTAACACCATCCAGTATTTATCTTTCTTCTTCTGGCTTATTTCACTTAAGAGAATGCCTTCTAGCTCTACCCATGTTGCTGCAAATGGCATGAGTTTATCATTTTTGATTGCTGAGTAGTATTCCAGCATGTGCATGTATGGGCTCTCTGGATCCATCATCTGTTCTAGGGCATTTAGGTTGTTTCCATATCTTGACTATTGTAAACAGTGCTGCTATTAGCACTTGAGGACTTCTGTGAGTCTGAAAGGTATAATTCCATGGTTGTCACATATAGACGTCCTTCATTCTGAGACCCAGAACAAGTTAAAATTATACAATTTTTAAAAATTTCAACATTTAACTCTGGTATTTATCTCTAACCGACTGTAATAAATACAAGTTATTTGAAGGCCTCAAGGTCTAGACCTAAAATTAGTTAATACTCTGAATTTAAGAGAAATGTTTAATTTGGGGACTTAGGAACAGACTGTGTTTAAGGTTGTCTTGGTTACTATGATTATTACTGTATTTGGCTGCAGCTAACAGAGAACCGCTTTAACAGTGGCTTAACCAAATATGGCAAATATTAATGAAGAAATGAGAGGTCCAATGCTGGCAATGGAGGCAATGGTTTGCCATCCTGGGTGGAGGTTCCCACTGCATTTCTTTGCCATCTTTAGTCTGCAGGCTGTTATCTTCATTCATGCTTATCATCTCATGACTGCAAAAAGGCTACTGCAATGCCAGGCTTCACATCAGCATTCAAGGCAGGGAGAAGGAGCAGTGTGCCTGGACCAGGAACAAGAACTTTCACGTAAATACTCAGGAGACTTTTGTTAGCACTGATGACCAGGCCTGTCTGTCTCGTGCATTAGGCAAGTATTTTTAATAGGGGGACATGTTTTCGATCATCCTCTGAACATTATGCTCTGTTAGGATAGGAAATGGGATGATGAAAGGGAAGACTGGAAATGTGGTTTTAGTTTTTCAAAACCACCACCAAACTGACTGCTGCAAGCTTACTGATAAATTTCTACTATCCAAAAAATAAAATAAAAACATCAAACACAATTTTCACTGCTGTCACACTTATGGTCATTTTTTACATTGCCCACTAGTATCTAGGTTTCACTTGTCCCTTAATACTACATCAAAAAGAAATTTGAACATCAGAACTGACAATCTTTAACAAGGCACATGTGATCGGGGCCTCCATGGTGGTGCAAGAAATTAATAAGCACCACACCGTGATGTATCCGCAGCCACTGCAGCACAAGTTCAATACCCGGCCAGGTCAGGGAGGTGACACACATGGCCCAGCAGACACTCCTGCCTCAGCCGCTGCTCCCCTCAGCAGTGCACTTCAGTCAGTCTGCCTGTCTGTCCCACTCTATCTCTGGTGCACCTCTGGCCTGCACCTCAGTTCTTGTATGCATAAATAAATTTTTAAAAAAATAAGGCACATGCAATCTTATGAGGGGTTTTCCAGGTATGCTTCGAGAATCTTCTAAGTATAAGGCGTGGGGCACCACATGAAGTTTTAAAAATCTAATTTGTCATCCATAGTTTTGTGCTTGTAAGATGAATCTCTTTTAAAAGTGGATTATTAACATAACGCAGGTATGCTTCTTTCCAGTTGAAGATACTCGGCAATGTGCAGGTGGGACCAGAAAGGGTGTGGCACCTCAGACCATAACCTGCAGGTGAGTCATGGGAATGTGGTAAATTACACAGGAAGGTGGATATTTGAATAAGAAAGTAGGGCATGCTTTGGATTCCACAGGAATTAGATTTTACCATAAAAGAGTCAATCCATCCGCTTTGGAACTTGCAAGAAGAATAAAAAGGAAAATTCAAGGTGAGCTGAAAGAAAGTGCACAAGCGCTCAACAAACAGTAACGAGTAAGTCCTGCACCGGGAGCCCAATTGTCCCCGTCATCACTGACCTGCTGCCCAGCACACCCTGGAAAGAGACGCGAGGTGCCGCAAAGTCCGTTAAGACAGGCGGGCTGTGCACCTGTGTCCACATCACTTTGTGATACTCGTTTACTGTGGTTTCAATATTACGCATCTGATTAGATCAGAGAGGTAATTAGTCTGTTCCTGTGTTTCATTGGACATTTTATATTCCCAAGTGGAAGGATTTTACTGCCAACTTTGTTGGATCTAAATTTGAAACAAGAAAAAAGAACTTGGGGTCTCCCAAGCAACGCTGGACAAAGCAACGCACAATGAAGCGAACTGCAGTCACTGAAGCACGAGTTCGATCCCTGCTGCCGGCCAGGGAGGGGACCCACATAGTGCAGCAGACCTCTCCTGCCTCGCCCGCTGCTCCCCTCAGCGGTATGCTTCAGTTAGTCTGCCTGTTCTGCTCCCCACTCTGTCTCTGGTGAATCCTCTCACCGCCCTGAACTCTGGCCTGTACCCCAGCTCTTGTATGTATAAAAAAATAAATTTTTAAAAAAAAACTTGAAGAATGTGCTTTTTGATCTGTTACATAGTAATTTTTTTTAAAAAAAGAAGACAACACAGTAATACTGTACTGATGGAGTAGTGGAAATCAGGAAAAACCTGAATGGACCATCCCTGTTTTCCCCACTGCTTTGCTACCTTATAGGACATTTTGACGAGTTGTTCAGTATTACTAACTTAGCTTCGATTTTTAACTACAAAATATTTTCTTCACTGTGATTTTCCCCTTAGGTTCCAGTGGCCTAGCGATCTATGGAAGTCAGATGAGAGCTCAAATCCTAGCACTTCTACTTAACAGCTATACAACCCTGACTCACCCTCACGAAATCCCCACTTCTTAATCTGAAGAGGGACAGTGGTGTGCCTGGCTCAGACACCATGAGGACCGCATCAGATCACAGAAAGTCCTCAGCACCATACCTGGCGTGTAAGTGCTCCAGCAACAGGTAGTTACCGTCATCTCCCACTTCTTATTTCACTTGGCTTTGCACATCCAAAATTCAAATGCAAGTTGGTAGGGCTTTGATTGGAGGCTTCCCTTTGTCTCTTTTTAAGAATGCATGTATCTTGTAACACGAGACACAGATCATCAAGAATGGAATTCTCACCCCGGTGGTGATTGCTTCTGCGCATGTCCACGTGGGTTTGGGAAGATGTGCTCGGAGCACTCACCCACATCAGGCAGCTGAGAGGACAGAGACATGACTTCGTGTCACTCCTGGCCACAGGGAGTGCTCATGCTCACGGATGTGGCTCCTTCCCCTCTCCAGGGCACCTGCATTCTAGGTCTGTCTGCACCTGCAGAGCTTCAGCTCTCCCCTTCAGAGGGCCTAGGAGGACTGAAGATTCTGGGACAACAGGTTTTCCATGGCCCTGCACCTTCTCTGTCTTGGAGGGGTTCTCAGCTCTTTGGATCACAGCTAAGAGAAGCAATGGCTCTTACCTTTTACAGATTAGTAGACATTGAAAAAATCAACACAAAGAATCTATCTCCAAAGACAGACTCTTAATGGGCTAAGTTTCAGACTGAGACCTAAGGATGGAGATTTGGGTCCTGACCCAGGAAAGCCATAAAGACAGAGGATGTCTATCACAGAGTGCAGACAGGGTGTCTAGGGCCTTTTCTCTGGCTAAGCAAGCATTGGCTCACTGGTGGTCACAGTGGAAGAAGGACAATTTTTTCCAAAGACTTTTTTTTAAAGAGGACTTTTAGGTTCACAACAATTTCCAGGAGAAGGGAGATTCAGAGATTTCCCAGAGTTGGCCTTTGTCCTCACATACGCACAGCTACTCCTGTCAGCAATATCCCCCGCTGGAGTGGTGGATTTGCTACAACTGTGAATGCATGTGGATATATCACACGAAGTCCATAACTGACCCAAAGTCAGTCTGGACAAGTGGGTAATGCTACGTATCCCTCTGCTGTGTCACACAGAGTACCTGCATCCTGCTCGAAAAATCCTGTGATCCAGCTGCTCATCACCATTCATCTACCTGCCCCCAGCTCCCAGAAACTATTTTATGGTCTCCAGTTTTATTTTTTTCAGATTATCACATAGGTATAACCATATAGTATGTATTCTTTTCAGATTGGTTTATTTCACTTATTAAAACGAAGTTTCCTCCATGATTTTTCTGATGGTTTGACAGATCATATTTTTTTTAAGCAGTGAATAACATTTTATTATCTGGATATAGCACAGTTTTTCCACTTATTCAATGAAAGATACCTTGATTGCTTCCATGTTTTGGCAATTACAAATAAAGCTGCTATAAACACATGTGAGCAGTTTTTGTGTTTAAAGTAAGATTTCAAATCCTTCGGGTAGATACCAAGGAGTAAACTCGGATCATATGGTAAGGGTATGTTTAGTTTTATAAACCACCAAAATGTCTCCCAAAGTCACTGCAAGCACTACTTTGCATTCCAGTAATGAGTGATAATTCCTGTTGCTCCACATCCATGATGGTATCTGGGCTTATCAGTGTTCTGAAGTTTGGTCTTACTGGAGCATGTTAATGGTTACCTTATTGTTTAGAAGAAGGAATTTTTTAGTGTCTATTCCTTTTTTCTTCTTGAAAAATTTACTTATGCATATAGAGCTGGGGTATAGGCCAGAGGTGCTGTAGGATGAGACGATTCACAAGAGACAGAATAGGGAGCGGAACAAGTATATCTATTGAAATACACTGCTGAGAGGAGCAGCAGGCGAGGTAGGAGAGGTCTGCTGAACTTGTGCTGCAGTGGCTGCAGATTGCTTCAGAGTGCTGGGACTTAACCCCTTGTGGCCCCCAGAGAGGCCCCACCCTTTGTTTTTTTCTTACAGAGTAGATGAACTACAGATCCCAATTTGTTATCTCTGGATCTGACCATGGTGCTGAATCCTCAGACCCCCCTTTTCTTTCTTTTCTTTTTTTTTTAACATTCAACTCCTACAATGGCAGGAGATTCAAACTCCCATAGTTGTGGGATGTCTTAAGTGATATCGGGAGGAAATCATGCTCCTCCTCCCTGCTGTAATTCTAGCAACCACATATATACACTATTGTGTTTATCTACTCCTTGAGGAACAGGACTTGAGAAGAATTTCTGACAAGTGACAGATTAGGATGCTCCCAGTTCCTGAGCTTCATCTGAGGATGAGAAGGTTTTTACATAATTAGAAAATCAACTGGCATCAGTATGCTGAATGTAGGTCAAGCATATTTCCCCCTCAATTTCTAGGGAATAATAGCAGCTACTTCATTGTTTCTAAGACAACGGCCATAAAGAGATTTCTGTTCATCTGAGTAGGAGTTGCTGATATCCACGTGAGGCCACTTTGCTGCCAACAGCCAGCAACCAGTGTTTATATGAAGTTTTAAGTTAATCCTCCAGAGACAGAAACTATGGGAAGCAGTGCTTTTTCACATTAATTCAATGAGACACAGAGTGGCTATTTTGTGTGAGGCAGGTGCTGAGAATCTGAACCCTGACATCAAGAAGCTTGTAGTCTATTAGGTGAGAAAAACACAAGTATCAGTGATTCTAATGCAATCCAGAATGTACTATGTTCTTATCAGAGATATGTGTTAGACGAATTATGATAGGACAGTGATCCATTCTGATTCAGCCCCTAAGCAGAGAAAGTTCTCCTGAGATCTGAGCTCTGAACTTGACCTTCTGTACTCACCTTCCATTCTGTGCATTCTAATTCAGATATAGTTGAACAGATGAAGTTCAGCCACAAGCCTCTGTAGAGATGAATTTCACTTTGCTTCAAGATCTCAGCCATGACTTCTGGGATTCTCGCTGGGCGCCTGGGTAGATTGTGACTGCCAACCAATCAGTGAGAGGAGAGTCACAGGCAGGTCGGGGCAGATGTTTAGTCTGTTCCATGGACACATGTTGCGCTCCATCTCCACCACCTCTCTGCAAATGAACAAGGCAGAGAGATTAGTGTGCGGAGGAGGCAGAAACAAAGGAATGTACAGAAGTGTGTTTAGAAAGGACGATTCACATGGGCAGCATTTCCTCAGCTGACTTGGAAGGATTCTGGTCAGCAATACAGTCAGGGGCTTTCATCTAATCAACATGAGGTTTCCCTGTCTGGTCTTCCTAGATCCCCTTCTTAGAACTTAAAATGTATTTCAGAGACTGGCTTGCTGGGCCAGCCATCAATGTTGTCCAGGAGAAGAGCATGAAAAGACGGGAATGGCCTGAGGAACAGAGTTTGGGGCATGTTCCAGAAGAACTTCTCTCAGTGCCTCTAACAGAGGTGATCAGTAAGCCTTTATTCAACAGTTACTGCTGAGATACCAAAAGACTGGGGATCAGTTATTTGCCAGTACTGAACTCCAGAAGGCAAAGAACTACTAATTACATGTTCTGTAACAACAACCATAATCCTCACATTCTACAGCACCAAGTTGTTCTCCCTGCAGGGAGGAGAAGAACAAGCTCAGTAGCTCTCACCCAGGGGCCTGGCCCCGTATCCACTGGCTACTTCACCTTCAGATTTTAAAAAACAGGCCCATGTCCACAGTCCCGCTTTCTCTATGGACTTTTACTTTCCCATTCAAGACATCTTAAATGAGTCACTGACCTTACCTTCTAGACAGGAAAAATGAAGATGATTTATATTACCCATGTCCTCAGCATGGAGTGAGAGCCCTTTCCAAGGTCATTTCAAAGTCAGTCACAGGTAGGTTCCCTCCAAGAATCTTATAGTTGCTCCCTGTGTTCTTGCTCAAAGAGAATGTTTTTCTTTCTCTTCCCAGTCTTTCCCCTGCCACCCAACTCTATTTTTTGTTTGTTTTGCATATGCAGGAAGTTGTAAGGATAGGACATGGCTCTATATGCCTCCACACCTTATTCCTTTGTCCTTGTTCTCTGCCCTTGACCTTTTCTTCTGGCCTGTTCAGTCACAGGAAGGAAGCCTGAAGGGAGAGGCAGCTGTTTTCATAGAAGAAAAATGCCTCCTACAAAAGTATACCCAAAGGCTGGGCTTTTTTCTGAGACCAGTTCTGACAGCTAAGAAGGCTGGCTCCCAACTGGCACACGCCAGTACCTTTGTCCTGTCACCTCCTGCCACATCAAGCCCTTGGCACAGCCCTGGCTACCAACCTCTGCCAGGCCTGCACCATCTTCTGCCCAACCCACGGCGGGTGGTGTCCAACATGTTCAGGGCTGATACAGATTGGTACAGGGCCACACAGTCTTTCCCTCCATGGAGGCTGAATGTGTTGATGCAGAACCACTGCCATCCTTCCGCCCGTTTCTTCTTTGACTTCCTCCTTTGACTTTTGTCGCGCAAGCTTCCTGTCCACCGACAGAACCCCCTCTTAGCTCCTAGGCTCTGGCCCCTCATCTGGTCTCTGGCTTTCCAAGTGCTAATCCTGAGACAGCAAGTCTGCACAGTCTGGCCCAAGCTTCCCCACCGCACCCACATTCCAGCGCCGTGCCAGCTCAGTTATCTATTGTTCCCACACCACAGGCAGGGTTGGCCACTGGGTACTAAGGCCACCTGGGTGGAACCAGCCTTTTCAAAGCTGGGTGGCTCCAAAGCAGTTGGCTACAGTTTGTTCCCTGGCCCTTAGAGGAATAATAAATTAGGGGTGTGGATTCCAGAATTTCTCTAGAAGCAGATCGTAAGAATTAAAAATCAATGCCAACAAATTCTTCAGTTAACTTAATAACAAAACACAATTTTTATAGGGTTCTAGTCTCCATTCTCAGAAAAACCAAAAACCACTGCAAGGGCTTAGATGGGGTACCGCAGATGCTACAGCTTCTTCCCAAACCTCATCCACACATGAGATGCAGAAAATAGTGTTAAAATCCCATTTCAAGGTCTTTTATTTTTAAAGGAATGATGGGCTAGGAGACGTGCTGCTTTAACTATATGCTCTATGAAATATTCAGCAGATGCTACAGAAGCAAATAGCATGCAAAGGAAAGCAGGTGAACAAAAGCACAAAGGGCACCAGGTTGCAGGTGTGTGGCATCCATCTACTCAAGGATAATCCCACTGAGGCGCTACAGCTGCAGCAGCTACTGTAGCCTCACCCAGAGAGCAAGACAATGCGCTTCACATCGCCGGCCCAGTGAATCAGGTCTAGAAGGAAAGGGCTGTAAATGGAATGTTGCTCTACTTCTTGGATGTTGGCTGACTCCCTTTCCCTGAAACAATTCCTCCTAACCTATGCAAAAGTTGTGTCCTGTTCTTCTCATCTTTCAGAGCAATACAGAAAAGAGTTCTATTGTCAGTCACTTACCTGCAGCTGCCAACAAGTGGTTTTGCTTCTTAACCAGACTCAGTGTAACACAGACTCCCAGGACTATGCTGCCGGTGGGTCTCTGGAAATAAGGACCAAGATGATGCAGGTTCATGTGGGTACAAATGATGCTACTCCCTGGCCTGTAGCTCCATCTTGTGTTCTTGACATCATTATTCAAAAGTATGTGTATAGGGAGCACATCAGGGAGACCACTGGTCTGTGTTACCAGCTGCCTGCTGTCTTAGTGCTTATTAGATTTATCCCCGAGCATTTTCTATGGTGAGCAAAAGGAGGTTTTTGACCTCTGGTCCTCTCTTTCCACTGCCACGCCAGTTGGCCCTCCACAAGTTCACAAGCCACCTAAGTCCCTGGATACCTCTGAATGGAATTCATACTCTCAGACTCTAGTTCTTTTCACTCCCTGATAACACAGTAAGAACTACTTCATTCAGGGCCTCCCAGGTGGCTTAGGGGTTAAGTCTGAGTACTATCATGGAGATGGTCCACCTCAATGGCCTGAGTTCGATCCCCAGCCAGGGAGCTGACCCACATGGTGTAGCACCTCTTCTGTCTGACCCGCTGCTCCCCTCAGCAGTGTATTTCAGTAGGTCTGCCTGCTGTGCACCCCACTCTGTCTTTGATGAATTCTCTCACCGCTTGCACCTCTGGCCTGTACCTAGTTCTATGTAAAAAGAAATAAAATCTTAAGAAAACAAACTATTCCATTCTTAAAGGCCAGTTGAAATGTCATTTCAACCGCCAGTTGAAATCTATTTATAACTCAAAGCTTTGAGGATCAGAAAACTAGATCTAAAAGTGGCCTCAGAGGGTCTCCTCGGTGGTGCAGGGGTTAAAGTCGCAGCACTATCAAGCTCCAGCCAACCACTGAGGCACAAGTTCGATCCCTGGCCAGGGAGGGGACCCACACAGTGCAGGAGACCTCTCCTGCCTCACCCGCTGCTCCCCTCAGCGGTGCGTTTCAGTCAGTTTGCCTGTTCTGCTCCCCACTCTGTCTCTGGTGAATCCTCTCACCCCTCTCCCTGACTGCTACAACTCTGCCCTATACCGCTCCCTCCCAGCTGCTCTATGCAAAAATAAATCTTTAAAAAATAAAAAGTGGCCTCAGAACCATTTTAAGCCAGAGGTTATGAACTGGGGGTTCATGGAAGGTCTTGAGGCACCTGTGAACATTATAAAATACTACATTGAATTCTGTGTATGTGCATTTATGCTATTTTTAAGGGAGGGAGAAGACAGCTTTCTTTAAAAGACTATGGGACCAGTTTTAGAGATCAGAAAACTGGACTCCTTAAAACTAAAATAAGATGGCTGGAACCAGCTCTAATTCACCTGGCTTTGAGCTTTCTGCACTACCTACTAATCTGAAACATTTTATAAACTTTCAGTCCAACACAGTGAACATCCGGGCTCGTCTTTTTCCTACCGAAATCCACATGACAGGAGGGTCATATATCAAAGAAATTAAAAAAGTGTGACCCAACAAGGACAAAGAGAATGGCAGCATAGAGAGCAGCTGGAAGCCGTCAACGAAATCTTAGTGAGTGGACAATGCTGTAATAAATAAACTTAGATAGCCGCAAAAGCCAAAGCCTAAGACCCCAGAGAAACTGGGCCTGCCAAAAGTAACCTGATCTTTCTGCAGTGTCTCAGGGGTCAGCTAGGAGATGCAGTTACCCCTGAAGGGGAGCGACCGACTGGGTTCACTTAAGTTCCCGACTCCCCAAGTTCTATGAGTGTGTGAACAGGAGCTCTGGACTTGGGGGTATCGGGCACAGCCAAGGTAAGGTTAGCTGCCTTATGAAAAAGAGTCTCTGAATACGAAAGTCCCAGGCTCTCTGCTCAGTTCATCATCCAGAATCTGCCAGTCAGGCTCACCCTTCTGTGCTGGGTTGCCATCAGTCCCAATTGGCCCTTGCATTCCCTAAAGCCTGGAATTACACTTCCCGGAGCCCCTTTCCAGGTATGGTTCCAAGCTCCAGTTTGCAATGAGAGTAGCGTGTAAGATCTGAGGTCACGACTGACATGAAAGGCAGTATCCCAACATCTCAGGTGGCAGGCACCCCAGGTCTCTCCCCACAAACTTCCACTCTGCAGTGCCCCTTTGGTGGGAAGGAGTTGTGACAGCTCAGACAGAGATCCCAAGTCCGTAGGGAACAGCTCACCGTGCCCTGGCCATATCCCCTGCGGTCACCCTCTCAGCAACCTCCTCCTAACTCCTGTAGTCCACAAGGGGGTGTATTAAATGTTATTCTGAGCAGACAGGAGAGGGAAAAATCCGAAAGCCTTACCAATAATGATACTGGGAGTCCTCAGTGAAGCGACTGAATCTCCTTCCAGTCACCCTGCATTTGTTTTCTGTCATATTAGAAATTACTACAAACTTAAAAGAGGCCTTAGAACAACACAAACTTATTATCTTACGTTTAGCAGTCCAGACATTGGATACAGGGTAAGTTCCAATGCTACAGCAGGGCAGAGAGGCGTGCTTCCTTGCCTTCCCCAGACTCTGCAGGCCGAGTGCAGCTCCTGGCTCGGGGCGCTCTTCCTCCATCTTCAAAGCATCTGTAGCTCTTTGACCTTTACCCTAAGCCACGTGTTTCTGCTGTAAGGACAGGGCTGATTACAGTGGGCCCACCTGTGGAGGCAGGCACTCGCCCCAGCTCAAGGCCTTCAGCTGGGTTACACGTGCCAACGCCCGCTGGACCACAGAAGGGAACACCTGGACAGTCCAGGGTGGCCACCAGCTGACAAGCGCTAACATGAAACGCACCACCAGAAATGGGAACCAAGAATGGGAGGAGACAGAAACCACACAGGAGCAGGCAACGTCCAGAAGGGGAAAGTATCAACATTCTGTTTTCCCAAAACAGAAAAGAATCCTAAGAAATAAAGACAAAGCTCTCAGTATATTAACAGAAACAGAATTGTTTTGGAAATACACAAAGGACTTTCCAAGAGAGAACAAGATTAAAAATATGGAAAAGTGGTTCCAGAAAGAATTAATTATGAAAATGAGCAGAAGAAATTTAGCTAAAAAACGCAAGAATATATTCGACAGTTAAAAGTCATAAACCTCCAGAATGAAAGGAACACTAAATGTCCAGCTAATCGGATGACAAAGGCTCTACCAGGGCACATTCTTATGAAATTTAAACAACACAAGATAAAAGCGAAATCTCCTAAGACATCCCAGAGGAAAGGCCAAGATTTAGCCTCAGGTAAGACATCTCACCAATGCTGGGAGCTAGACAACATCTAAGGGGAAAACTTTCATCTGGGATTTCCATAACTGATCAAAGTACAAGTAAAATGAAAAGCCTCAGAAAGTTAGCTCCCGTCACCCTTTGAGGAAACCACTGAAGTGTGTGCACAGGAAGTGAGGGCACTAGGTGGGGGCTAAGTAAGGTGTAAAGGCTCCGGGGTCCCAGGATGGCCACCCAACCCAAGAGCACGTAGGGGAGTTTCCAGGACGATGAGGTCAAGCCCAGGCCAGCGGCCGGGAGGCGGCCAGTGCAGGTCCCCAGCGCAGTCACTGCAGGGAGACGCAGGCCTGAGGAACCAGCAAACGCAATGGCTGTGCGCTGGGCCTGACACGCCTGGAAGGAGCTGCAGGTCTACAGCAGAGACTGGGGTTTAGCTGGGTAGCGCCTGGACAACCACACAAGTAAGTACAAAATACTCAAGTTATTAATTCCAGAATTTGAACAGCTTCCCAAGCAAGTATAAAACCACATGGCCATACTGCCACCAGTATTTCTGTAATTATCAACATTGATTTGATCTCATTCAACCCCATGCTATCACTAAAAAGAGCATTAGATTTATATCTAGATAGGGGTATCTGTACTGTATTCATTTTTCATTGCTGCATAATAACCCCCAAACTCAGTTCCTAAGAACATGCTGTCCTGTCACTCTTTCCATGAGTCATGTCGAGTGTTGCTTTGGCTCAGGGTCTTCAGAGGCTGCATTTACCTCCAGCTCGTTGCAGGGGATCCATTTTCAGGCTCTTGACAAGCCTCAGGTCCTCATGAGTTGTTGCTTGAAGATACAGGTCCCTGCCAGGAGGGCCCCTGTATTGGGCAACCCCCGGCATGGCAGGTGGCATGAGGGCGAGTGAGAGCAGGTGTGCTACAACAGCATCAGTCCATTGTAACCTGATCTTGAATGTTGACAGTCCATCGCTTTTACTGGACTCTGTCTGTGAGAGGCAAGTCATTAGGTCCAGCCTACACCCAGGAGAGGGCATCACACAGGGCATGACCCCAGGAGGTGGGAAGGGGCATTCTAGTGCCTGCTTACTGCAGCAGTGCGCCACGCCATGGGCCACGATGAGATGCTCAGCACTGACTGGGGTCAGTCTGGGTTCACGCTCCTGCATAAACACTTACAGTTTCGTGATCATGGACAAACGACCTACTTTGTTCCAGTTTGTTCTTTCATCTGCAAAATGGACTTGATGCTAAGCGTAATTACTTTATAGGACTATTTTGAAAGTCAGATTTAGATAATTCGTGTAAGACGCTTACCAAATGCCTAACACAAAATGAGGACTCGGTGTTAGCTGCTATTGTTTATCATTAAGATCACCACTTATTTTCTGTTTAGAATTCAAAGTCTAGTGTTTACAGGCTGTGAAATCCCAAATATGTTAGTTAACTTCTCTGTGCTTCTACTTCCTCATCTGTAGTGGGGATGGCACACTAGAGGCACGCCTGGGAGAACACTGCAAATTCAGTTCCAGGTCTCTGAAATAAGGTATCGCAATCAACAGATCACAGCATTTTTTTGGCTTTCCAGCACATATAAAGTTACGTGTCCACAATACTATATTCTCGTAAATGAATGCATTATGTCTACATGCACACCTTCATAAAAGTGTATTGACAAAGAATGCAAACTATCATCTGAACCTTAAGTGAGCGCTAATCTTTTTGTGTGTCTTCTAAAAAATTCAGTATCTGTGAAGTGCAATAAAGGGAAATTTGGCTAAACAAGGTCAGTCCAAGGCTTTGAGGAGCCCCGGTGGTCACGTGGTTGGCACTCAGCATCTCTAAGTTATTTTTAATGGGTTCAGTCTGCTTAGTACAAATTTACTGCTGTTTTGAGTAAGGCACATTTGTTTGTCTTTATTTGCTGTTCTTTAAAATGGGAACACTGATTTTCTACTAGAGAGCAACAATAACGAAAACAATGTAGTTTGCGAATAAAAAGATACACGGATCAAAGGAAACAGAATAAAGCCCAGAAATAAATCCACATGCATATCAACACTTAATTCACAGGAAAGGAGTCACAATCGTAAGATGCAGAAAGGAGTCTCTTTTACAAACTGGACAGCCACATGCAAAAATGGGTGCTGGGGAGGCGGGAGGGCCACATTTTGTAAAAGAATGAAGCTGGATGACTCTCTAACTCCATGCATAAAAATAAACAGAGTGGGTTAAAGTCGTATTTATAATAACTGCAACAATAAAAGACACAGAAGGAAATACTTCCATGACATTAATTATAAAAATGTTTTTGGCAATTCAACCCCTATGGCAAGGGAAATAAAAGCAAAAATAAACAATTGTCATTACCTCAAATTTAAAGCTTTTAGACAATGAAAGGAAAGTAGATTAAAAAAGCAGATATCTGACAGAATGGGAGAAAATGTTACACAACTGACAATGTGGCATGATAGCCAAGATATAAAAAATTAAGCAATAAAAACCTGAATGGAGGCAGATCACAAGGTCATTCGCCAAAACGCACCGAAAACCAGCAGACACCTGGAAACACGCTCAGTGATGCTTTTAATAGGCAGATGCAGATCAGTACCACAGGGGTCATCATCTCCTGAGGATGGCACATGCCGAAAGCACCCCAACAACAAGTGCTGGAGAGGACAGGGAGGAGGAGGCCTGCTGTACTGCTGGTAGAAATGAAAACTGCAGCATTTTGAAAAGTGATCTGGATTTACCTTGGAAAACTAAAAATGGAAATACCATATGATCCAGCACTCCCACTCTTGGGCATCTATCCACACAGCCGGCAACTGAAAAAAAGGGCATACTCTGCAATGTTCAGTGCAGCATGGACACCATGTAACTTGCCATTATTAGAAGAATGGATCAAGAAGATGTGGTTTGTCCGCACAATACACTATTAGCCATAAAGACAGACAAAATGTTGACGTTTACAGCAAAATGGAGTTCAAGGGAACCAGTAAGTCAGAAAGACAAGGACAAATATTGAATATTTACATAGCGGAGGACTAGACAAAAACAAAAAACTAGAGGACATTACATTAATGAAGTGAGGTCTCTGGTTAAAAAGGTGGGGGGTAGAGAGGGTCAAACGTGCATAAGAGATGGTGGTGGGAAAGATAAAATGTGAAAAAAATCAGTCATATTTTAAAACATTAATTCAGGGACAACAATCCCTCAATAATAAAAATTATCCCCAGGGCTTTCTGACTCATTAAACATACCCATTCCCAATTCTTAATGAACATAGAAGAAACAAATGGATAATCCATATTCAAAATCATAGTTTTAGAAAGGAACACATGCTCTTGAAAGCAGATTTTTTCTTCTATATAATTTTGGTCACTGACAGAAATAGTTTTATGCACATGACAAATGAAAACTGGAAGAAATGAAAAGTGACTAGAATGTGGAAGCAGCAGCATGAGAGGAAAATATACCTACAAAAAGGACTGTGTGTGTGTGTGTGTGTGTGTCCTAAATGTAACAGATGCGTTGTTACCATTACTCTTCAACAGAGACTGGCAGAAAGGACTGCTATCACAGGACCACGTGACAAATGTCAGCAGCTTCTGCAGAAGCCAGAGCATAGAGAGTGGACAGCTATGTGGGGCCTCACAGCACATCTGACCCAGGGGTTGAAGAACTGGCCAGAGTTCCCAGACCAGGAGTGGGAGGAGAGTGATGACATGGGCAGGGAACATGGTCTTCCAAAAGGCTTGGAAACATGGAGGTAACTGAAGGGTCAGCAGCAGCTAGGAGCTCAGAGGGTGTGGCTGGAGAAGAGGGAGGCGGGGGAGGAGGGTAGGGGCTTGGGAAGGGCCCAGGCCTGCCCCAGATGCTGAAGCAATTGGTCATCCAAAGGCAATGGAGAAGAAGGAACGTTACCTAGGTCTCAGAAAGAAAACTGGTGGCAACACAGCTGGATTAAAGCGGAGATGTGAGGTTACCTAGGAAGACAATGAGGATAAGGAGAAAGGGTGGGTTTTAGAGAGACTGGTAAAAAAAGAACAACAGCCATATTTGGTGAGTGTGAATGCGGCAAGGGGAAAGGGAAGGAAGCCCCGTATCTCTGAGGTTCCCAGAGCAGGGAGAACCTGGGGGAAAAGACATCTGGGGTTGTTTACACATACTGAGATTAATTGAGAATAGCAGCTGAAGTCATCTAGGAAAATAGGGAAATACAAAGTTCTGGAAAAACATCTTGGTTAGAGCTCCAGTTTGGAGGGAAATCAGTGTATTTGGAACTGGAGTAGGAAGAAATGTTAGGAAAAACAGCAGGTAAGAAAGCAAGAGAGAGAGTTTGGAGGAAACAGTAACTGCAGAACAAAAGAAGCTAGCCAACCCTAATTTTCATTTGACTTTGCATGGAGGACAGAACGTTCTGCTACAAGGCCAACCTTGGGGTGACACAAGGGCTTTCCCAGACAAATTATAAGCAGAGGCTCCCAGGCAAAACGAGTCTGAGCAGGGCAGGAAAGGCAGGGGCTGCTCTGGGTGTCCCGCTCGTCAATCCCGGTAGCTTCTCCAGGGTCCTCTCCATTGTTGGGGAAACCCGGTGAAGATGAGGGTGTCTCAGCAGGGTGACTGGTGGGAAGCGGTGGGAACTCAGACCTGGGTGGGGAGTGGCTGATCCCGACAGTCGTGTTGTTTTCATGCCAACAACATCACTTCCTAAGAAGGTATAACTTAGGGAAGCAGTCCAAGTACAATAATCTCCAGATTTCTTTCCTTGCCCTTCAAACTAACCCGAAATGTGTTAAATTAGCTTTGTCCCAGACACAAAAAGCTAGTTATCTGTACCAATTTTCCACATGTGTTTGTTAGGCTGAAATTCCAGCTTGATTGAGCCTGGCAGAGCTTTTGAAATAAAATCACCTGGTTGACTGTGGACTGAAGACCATCACCATCAGGCAGGAGAAGCCCCAGATGAGCTTCTCCCTGGAAAAGAGTTTACTCCTTCACTGTGCCATTCAACGATTTGAGACGCTGATTTTACCTATCTTTTTCTAGGCGTTTATCATCAAAACAAAAAGGCCCACAGGTTCTACAGGATTTTTCTATAACATAACCATTAGCCATATTTTAAGAGGTAACCTTATGATAATGCACGTAATTCAGGGCAATGACATGCCAACACTGAAAGAACAAAAACTTACCTTGCTTGGTATTTCTGCTTCCCGTTTCTGTTTTCTTGGTTCTCATCTGTGGCCCCGGAGGTCATGAGCATATATTCCCTTGTTTCTCAGCAGCATGGTGCTCTTCCCCAATCATTATAACCGATTTCAGATGGTGCTAGAAAATTATATTGACTCTGAACACCAAAAGAAATCAGTCATCCTCTAAGGGGTCATGGGAGGATCTGAGGAGTGGGACAAGTCAGAGATGAACAAGTCCCTGAACCCAAGCAGATGGAGTCAGCTCCATCGCAAAGGGTCCAAGGTCCTGCTGAGGAGACAATGCACAGTTAACTTGCTGTTGCAGGGGAGGAAAAGATTAGGTGCAACGTCAGCTGCCTTGTCTTCGCTTCCAGGTCCTTCGGGACTGCCCCCTTCACGCCTTTGGCTGCTGGTAGCGCAGTTGGTCTTCCCCAAGAACACTGATTTCAAATGGTGCTAGACAATCACTATTTAAATCTAAACCACCATATGAAACCAGCTTCCTGAAGAAGCTTTAGGATCGCCTTTGTCTTCAAATGTGCTCTGTGATAAGCTCAGACCACCTAGGAAGGAAGAAGGGAGAGCCTGGCCGTGGTAGTCACCCTTGGACTAACAGAGCTGCAGCGCGTCTCATATGTGAGCCTGGCGCTGAGGGAGGGGGCAGTGCCGTGACTCATTCCTGAGCTGCCCAGACAGAGGTTCAATTTTATCATTTGGAGGCCACGGCACACCCTTGACTCCTGGTGGGGAGTCACGGGAAATCTTGGAAGTCACGGGGAGTACTTGGAAGAAGCAATGAACTCACTCTGGGGTAGACGTGCTCTGATACATGATGGCCAGCAAGCGGTGCTGCAGGACCTTATATGCTTAAGAAGAGTACAAGCAAGCAAGCGCTCCAGAAGAAGGTGAAGAAAATGCTTTCCTAAACTTAGCATTTCCGCTTTGAGAATTCGGGGGTCCAAGGAGGACAACGGGATGGTGCAGGGGCAAAGTCACGTCTGCTAATACATACTCAATCATGGAGGCTACTGTTTTTATTTCCCAGAATGGCTGCACATACGAACAAAAGACACTAGGTTTACTTAAGATTCTCCCCCCTTCCTCCAAAGGTAGAGAAGGATGTGCACTCCCAGTTGTCTTGAACAAACTGCATTTCCACAGGTCTTTTCTCCTTTCCACCTTGGTTCTCAGCATTGTCACATTAGGCAGATGATTGTCATTCTCTTTGAGCTCTGGGGTCCAAGAAGTTACTTAATATATCTAGGCCAAAGGGAGGGGACATTCTTCTTTTTAAAAAAGTTATGAAAAATGTCAGATATATGTTAAATTTGAACAATAAATGGAATTTCTAATCCTTATATTCTACAGTTACTCATTCTCACTACGTTTGTTTTAGCAACACTATCAATACAGAAGATACATGCGTGTTTTGCTCAATCAGTTGAAAGCGAGCCGACGGCGAATCCCAACACTCTGCTCCTAACTCGAGTGTTTGGGTCTCAACAAATGAGATTATCCTAAAAAATGAGGCCATTCCTATATAGCAGGCAAACACACTCAGGATAGTTAAGAAAACGAATAATCCCTTAGCATCATCTAGTTTCCAACTCAGAGTCAACTCTTCCCCACTTTCTCCAAAAAATAACTTAGTATTTTTTGATTTGTTTCACAGTCAAATCTCCTATTCACACTTGTTCACTGAGTCTTATTCACTAAGACTCTTTGGTCTCAAACTTTTAACCTAAGACACCCACCCCACCTTTCTTTGGGGGGTGGGAGGTTATCATCATATAAAAACTGGGTTGTCTAACCCTAGCCGGACCACTCTCCTAGTGCCTGCTCTCTGCTTAATAAATTAACCAAACTTCAGTTTCTTCTGACTTTTCCCCCACCACAGCCTCATTTACAGGCTCGCTGTGAGTGTGGGAAGCAGTCTGCCCCAGGGCGCGCCTGTGGGCCACGGTTTCCAATGGGTCCAGCAAGACGCTGCCAGGTAGGGAGGGGCAGGTCTAGGTCTGACTGACATCCCTCACTCCATATGGGCTTGCCAGCTATCCCTTTTGAGACCCCAAAAGTTATATTCATCATGGAAGAGCATCCACAGCATGTGTCCGATGCGGCAAGACTGTTGTTTGTTTTGTTTTCAATCTCTGTAGAGAAGGGAACACAGAACAGCACGGGCTCCAGAAGTGCAGCCATCACTTAAAGACACAACAGCTCAGGGACTGCAAAGAAACGCGCATACTTTGTCAAGTGACAAACAGTCAGATATTTCAACGGGAAAGCGAACTGATGCATTTACTACCTGGAAAAGGGAAAGACAGAAGCATAACTGGAGCTCATGAATTCAGTGTCGTCTGCCCCCCACCCCCACCCCCACCCCCAGGTCATGTTACTGTATTCAGAGCACCAGGGAGAGAATGCAGGATGGTGCGGCCAGGGCACATCAGTCTGAAAGGCTAAGATTCAAAACACCAGGGCTGTATTTTAATAAAGGACTTTCGCCATTTAGAAACTCTGTTGAAAAGACTGACAACAAATTGAACAAATGATTGTTCAAATAACTTCAATGATAGGGCAAATTTTTCTGGAAAAGCAAAAAAGGAGAAAAGGATTCTTCCTTTTACTTACATGTGATCAGATCATAAATCCTCACCCTTCAAACCCATGTGACATCATGCAAGCACACTCATGCCCACACACAGGCTCCCACACTCTTGTGCTCCCTGAGCATAGTCAAACAGACAAGGAAGTTTTCTGTCTGATCTTTTTAAGTATATACATCTCAAAAACTCAGAACAAAGGTGGTATATTTTTTGCACCTATGTCTCTCCACATGAACCCAGCATGACAAGGCATTTTCGGCAGACAAAGCATAAAAAGCACAGGGATAAATAAGTGCTTTAGTAAACTTCCTTGGAATTTTCAAGCCCTTGTGTGCAACCTGAGGCCCTCAGTTGGTAAATAACTGTAAAGTGCTTTAAGCAAAACCCACTGAAATAGATCTCAACTGGGTGCCTTTTCATATAATCTCCTAAAGCCAGAGGCCAATTCCCAGAAAACAGGTCTACAGAGGAGAGTGACTACAAAATTAACATGCTGAGGACTGCATGGCACAGGAGGAGGGAAATGGAAAAAGAATCTTCAGCTGATGAGTCCTTCATTCCATTCCCAGGACATGCACAGGAGACCAGGGTGGCGGCAACTGGCTCTGCTCCCTTCATGAGTCTGTCAGTGACTATCAACTGCAAAGAGCAAACTCAGTGTGGATTAGCATGTTTCCATTCTTCCGACCTCCAACAATCAACTTGATTGTTCTGCATTCTGGGGCAGGACATGGTAGGGCTGAATTTATGTAACTTGGGTTGTTCCTGTTTTAGCATCGACGCTTTCAAGGTCCTGCAGCATTTGAGGGGACTGTTCTTTTCTCACAACTCTTTCTTGCAAACTGAGCACCCACTTAAAATTGTCCAACTCTCTATCTATCCCCTGATAGGAAAGTAACCATCTTTCAAAAATAGGATCCTTCCAGAGAGTTCCTCAGCCCATGAGCCACGAGAACAGGCTTTCAGTCCACTTCAGCATCCAGTCTATGTGGCCGTGCTTGACACCCTTCTTGAGCAAGCTGTTCTTCCTTGGCATATTTAACCCAAGATCTGATATTGAAGTGGGAGCCTGAAACGTGAATCAATGAAACCACTGCTTTCGTGTGGCAAAAGCGCAATAGTGGAAGTGAATTGTTCTCCCTGACGTGCGCGGCCGGTCTGTTCTTGCATGAGCAAACTGGATTAAGAGACTTCCCCTGGGGCTTGAGGATTTCACAAGGAGACTGTATCTGACTATGACACTTCTTTTAAAGCTGGCTTCAAAAAGTTGCAGCCATCAGGACGCAACAGTCCTAACAAGCACTCGGCCAGACCTCAGACACAACTGTCCCTGCCACGGCCTGACCACTCACTCCCGCCGGCTCCCCTGCTGGAGACAGTGTTTTCTTGCAGGAAGAGCTGGGCTTCTGCGCTGAAGTCCCAGCCAGGCTGCTCACCTACCTATGGTGTCTTGGACCGACAGGTCACATTCTAAGTCTCAGTGACCTGAGATACAAACTGCCCTGTGGCGGTGGCTGATAGGGTCCTCTGATAGGGTGCTCGGTGGAAACAGGCTCTAGTTTTAAAATGCTACACAATTGCTATTGTTTCATTTGATACCAGTGTCTTTTCTGGGTGAAGGCCAAAGTGAACTGAGAGGGGGGCAGCAGTACTCTGAGAAATGGCAACAGCTTCTATTTTCTGAACACTTGCTCCGTGCCAGACACTGCTGTGTGTGAGCTTCACACGCACTTACACGCGCACACAGATGGGGACTGTGGCAGCTTGGAGGACATGCGGTGTTTCTGTAAATGCTGCCTATGCCCTTTCTCTACATTCACAACCACGTAACGGGGTTTGTGGGTGGCGTTACCGCCACTTCCCAGAGACTTGGTGAGCGTGAAGACTCGCCCTGGGCCAGAAAACTTGCAAATAGCATGACCAGGATTCAAACCCCATCTGCCTGATGCCAGGCCCAGTCTCTGCAGCTTGGCGCCTTATGGATTGTATCAGGGCAAACCTTCACCTGGCATGGGAAGTGCCCCATGGACATGGAGCACTGGACATAAACTGGCTCCAAGTTTCAAGGTTTCATCCAAAACCACAACAGCAAACCCTTAAAACCAGTTTTGCTCTTTATGAGCAGAAGCTGGACCAAATCCTAAGACGAGACAGCTTGGACATCAGTGGAGTTTGGTGAGCACCAGATGGTGGGAGACCTGGGACCCCACCACACTGACCCGCAGGGGGCGCTTTGGCAAACCCCATCTTCCCAGAGCCTTGCTTTCCCAGGGGTGGTTCGGGAGCTCGAGTCAAGAATGCCTGGTGGCTAGTGCAGCAGAGCACGCGCTGATGATGACTGTGCCAGGATCTGTCTCCAAAAAAAGCTCAGGGGCTTATCCTCCACTGTTTCCTGTTCTATGAGGCAGGACGGCAGGATGGTGCAATGGCAGGAGCAGGCATGTCAGGCTCTGCAACTGGTTCCCTGCATGACCCTGGGTAAGTGACCTGACCTAACGTCTCGGTCTCCTCCTCTGTAGAAGAGGACGATAATCTACTCACCCCACCAGACCTACGCAAGACCATAAAGTAAGACCGATAAAGCACCTGGAACGACAAGCACATGTAAACATTCAGTAACTGAAGGATGCCACGACATAGGGGCACGTTGGTGTCCTCTAGCACGTGTGGGGCTGGGGCCGAGGAGCTACAGTGTGAGCAGAGGGCTCGCCGACCCTGCCCACAGGCGCTGTGCAAACCTTGACACGTCCCAGCGAAGCTACTGGAGAGGCATCTGACGCCTACCTACTAAATCTGCAAAGACATCCTTGTGTCTATAAATGGCATCTCCAAACGAAGCGCCTGACACCACTATGTAACATTTTCTGTCTTCTTTGCCTTTTGCCCATTCTAAATACCCATACCCCTGCTTTTAAGCAGTGGTTCATATTAAATACTCTTCCGGTGGTAAACCAGGTGTTGAGTGTTTAAGAGAAAAGGAACAGAGACAAAACACTGATAATTACATGCATTAAAAAAATTACCAGGGAACCGGCCAGAAACAAAATATAACTCCACTCCTTGGGGTTGACTTACGAGCACCAGCCTCCACCTGCACCGGCCACTTGCTGACAGATGTTCTCCAGGCACAGAAATCCTCAGGAGGCTTTGGTTCAGAAGATCAGCATCTGGAATTTAAATGCCAGTAAGAACCCCGAAGAAATCTTCCAGAGTAAGAAAGGAAATAAAAGTAAACTCTTTTCTCTTGTTACTCCACCCCTGTCATAAAGATTTTTTAAAAAAAAAAAGAGAAATAGAAAGGACCCTCTTCTTCCTTAAGACACGGCGGTTGGGCAAGCGCCTGTGTAGGGAGCACTGTGCCTGCCCCTGGTCTGGTGTTCTCTTCCGCGGCGCTGTGGCTGCTGCTAAGTAAACTGCCCAGAGCCGTGAGGCTGTGCATGTCACAGGTCAGTGAGGAGCCTTATGAAACCCAACATGGCCTAAACCTATAGATTCAATCATGGAAGGAAGGCATGAAGGCAGCTGGCCCGGAAGACAATTTTCAAGATTGATTTTGCAACCTCAGGCTGCAGCAGCACAGACTCCAGAAAGCCAGCAGAGGGCAGCACTAACCTGTCAGCACAACCTCTAACAGCTTCAGAAGAGGGTAAAGAGGGGAGCTATTGGAATTGAAAAGGCACGGCATTCTGGTCTAACGTCAAAGCTACAATGCACCTTACGCCACTTTCACCATGCCAACGGAGAAGTGGAGAGAAAGTCTGGGTCCAGTAGGTCTGTTTCCAGAAACGGACGGTGCAAGGTGACTTCAAGTGTTTGGCACTGGTGACCTGCTGCAGCCACAGGGTTCCTTGCAATGGGCTTCAGTCTCAAAAGCTGCCAGTTCACCCCACAACAGGCTGAGTGACTCAGCAGTGTGATGAAGAGAAAGTCTGTCCTCCAGTGAGCAGCTACCGCAATTTCTAAGTTAATGATTACAACCTCATGGAGGAACTTAAACCTATGAGGCCGCAGCATGAACCGAGCTTATCAGCAGATGGGGCGATAAGGGGTGCATCTGAACTGACCAGGGAAGAAAACGATCTGTGAGTACAGGTGGGATCTTTAAGCCAGTGTACCGAGGACGCTTTTCCAGGGCTCTGTTTGTGCACTTGAAGCTGCTGCAATGCAGGACGTGAGTCTTAAGGGTTAGGCTTATCATTCAAGAGCATCTTAACCAGCAACATGGTCGAGAAAAGCCATCGTTATATTCAATAATGTCTTACAAAAGAAAAGTCAATCTACAAAATCCCAGCCAGCAAGTACAAATGGGAAGGAGGAATCTATCGGGATAAACATGAAATTCAAACCAATGCTGATCCACTGCCATTGCACAGGACCCTGGAAGACGTAAATACTAATTTTGAATAATGACATGTTCCCCAAACGTGACTGATCATGAACGTGAGAGTGGGCCCCAAAGCCAGAGTAGTTTCATTTTCACTGGGACTGAGTCACACGTCCAGGAACAGTGGTCAGCTGCTTTCTGCAAGATTCTCAGTATTTGGAACAGTTTACTAGGCTGCTGGGAAGCCCACCTTTGACCGTTTCCTGTAAGAGCATCCAATACAAGTGATGCTGTAACATTTTTTTCACCCTCCCAGTCATTCCTCTGACGATACCAGTAACAACTGCACCTGCAGTGTCCCGAGGTTTAGATGCATGTACATTACCTACAGGCGGGAAAACCACGAGAAAATTTGACCAAGAAAATGGTAGGAACCAATGACAGGTGTCTCGACTGTGAGGGTTCTCATGAGGCTGAAGGTGAATCTCCAACTCCCCACTGGCGTTGCCGCCGGCCCCACAAGCACTGGAAACCTGTGCCTTTTTCAGCAGCTCTGGGTGGTTCTAATGGAATCAGCAGAGGCTGACACCCTTCCACCAGAGGCAGCTTCCACAGCCCAGCCTCCAGCGCGATTCCTGCGCTTTCTTGGAGGGAGTCAGCACCAACAACCCCCTCCCCAGACAGCCAATCCAGGGGTCCTCCAAGGAACTTCTCAGCTGCTGCTGTTCATCCCTTGAACTTTTCATAGTCTTAGAAGCTGACCTCATCAACCCCTGCTTAGAAGCCAACCTACCAGTAAGATCTCCCCCTTTTTCTCATAAGTGCCAGTTTACCCGTATTAACGCATTTATATGCTGCCTTTTTAACGGCAATTACTATTAAGTGAACTCCCACTTAACAGCCCATTTAAACTGGGACCAGAGAGCCCAGCAGCCTAAGCTGTGGGATCAGAATGACCCAGACTCAACCCTTCCTTTGTCACTTCATACACAGCTTCAGAGAAGATGTTTAACCCTTTTTGGGTTTTAGATTCTTCATGTACACAGCAGAAATAACAGTAACATTAACTCTCAGAGTAATGAAAATATAACTAACTTCAGTAGGACACATGGCATGTAGATGTCCAGTAAATGCTAATCACCCATCCGTAACACGACAGCCAGCTGAAGGGGCAGTGTGTCTAACATTTTCGGTACTGTCTGCAGAAGGCACGTACAATCAGGTGTTATAAACACCTGTGTGAGAGTGAACTGGCATCTGGGCATCGGTGCCCAGGGCTGTGGGTCTGGGGGCTGCATGGGAAAATAAGGGTTGGCCCAGGGCTGTCCAAACAAGGAGTCAACAATCTGGGGTAAGAGCTAAGCCTGGAATGAGGATGGTACAACCACCCCCAGCTATCTGCTCACACAAGTGAGGTTACAATGTATCAGGCTGCAGGTGGCTCAGAGGACATGACGCACACAGGGCAGATGAGTCCAGCTAAGTAAACACATCCACAGGAGCCACCAGGGCTCTGCGGTAACACAGCATGTAAAGGGGGACACATGGGCAGTGCTACTCCCTGTGACCCACGCACCTGGGAGCCTGCTGTCTGCTGTGACAGTCACACCTGTCTGGAGATAACCCACAGCTATGACGCAGGGTCTCGGGGTCACTTCTCAACACAATCGGCAAGGACAGACCTGTTAAAATCAATCAATAGGCACTCACTGATGGCCGCCTCTGAGTCCTGCGGCGAGCTGGATGCTGTCAGAAAAACACCTGCGTCGGTGAGATGCACACTGGCACGCAGCCTTGTCATCTGACTGTGGAATGGAGCCTGATATCTAGGACAAATGACCTGTCTCCTCAGTGCGGCACTTAGGATTTGAGCAGCTTGGGGTGACTGTCGAGTAGGGTGGCTGGGCGGGTGGGGAGAAGGAGGGCCCCCGGGAGGCGATGGTGACGCTGTGCGAAGGTAGCAGGGAGGCGAGGGTCAGTGAGGACGGGGAAATGTCGCTGCCTCTGGCAAGCGGGGCCTTTGGGGAGTCAGACTCAGGGGGCCTGGGGTGAGGCAGGGCAGCAGAGGCGAGCGTGTGCTTGCTCAGAGATGTGCTTACACACAGGCTGAAGGCTGAGATCAGAGACAGGATGGCAGGCAATGAGAAGAAACACCTTCTAGTGCGAGAGGCAAGTGAACAAGACACAGCCCCGCCCGTGTGGCGTCTGGAGACCCACAAGGGATTCAAGGAGTAAAAGGGAAGTTACAACATCAGGAAAGGGGTCTCCCAGGGCACATGGGGGCCCACAGGTGGGTACCAGGGCACCAGACTCTGAGGTCCGGATAAGCTTTCTCAAGGGCCTCCTATTTTCTGGGCAAGAAGAAATGGTGGTTTGGGAGGGAAGGTTCAGTTCCTTCTGAGTTTTCCAGAGAAGCTGGGGAGGTCCTTTCTCAGGATGGCTTAATTAACAAGGTACCCAGGTACCTTTAGTCTAGAAAGCAGTGTTGACTAGAGACACTGAGCCCTTCAGCTCAGCTCACATCCCATTCTCTGACTCCAACTCCTGTTAAAGGTCAAAGGCAGATGACCTTATTCTGGGACCCAGAAGCACACCCACAGTGGAGGTTAAACACAGCTGGACTACAACATGCCCAGGAGATGCAACCCAATGACAGAGAGCACAGGGCTTGGGGCAGTGCAAAACCTCTAGCCTGAGGATATTCAGAAGCCCCACACCAAGTGACAGACAGCTAGGGCAGGTAAGGAAGGGAGGAACATTTGAATCCCACTCAAATATGAAAACCTTAGAAGAAAACAATGTACCTGCTTCCTATTCTACTTCCCAGGTTCTCATGTTCTTTTTATTAGAATTTTACCAATTAAAGTGGAAACCTTTGGGGCCTCCCTGGTGCAAACCGCAGCCACTGCAGCACGAGTTAGATCCCTGCTGCCGGCCAGGGAGGGGACCCACATGGTGTGGCAGACCTCTCCTGCTGTGCCCGCTGCTCCCCTCAGCAGAGGACTTCCCTTGATCTGCCTGCTCCCTGCTCTCTGTGGTGAATCCTCTCACTCCCCCACCCCCCACACCTCTGGCCTGTTCTCCAGTGCTTGTATGCATAAATAAGTAAATCTTTAAATAAAAAAAATAAATGGAAACCTTTGTTAAAGGATCATTTTTTCCCTAGGTATACACAAATATAACAGCCCAAAAAAAAGGTAGGTTTCAGCTAAACTGCCACCCCACAGGGGTCCCTCTGGCTTGGGCTTAGCAGAAGTGGCTCATCATAGACAGTGGGTGAAGATGCTCCCCCTCTGGGAGCACCACTGGGACAGAGGTGCCCGAGGATAGCCAGACATTCCTTTGGTAGCTCTTTTAAAAACAATTTAAAATAAATTGCCTGCTTTGAGAATGAGGACATTACAGGTGATGGGGGAGGGGGGCCGGGGTGGCAGTTTAAACAATTTGCTATTTATCTCTAGAAACCATGCTAGACGCTAAGCACAAGACCATTGCTTGTTCTTCCAGGTATTTTCGTAGGCTGGGAGGAGGTGAAATGACACTACTGTTATTAGGACTAAGTTCCTCCTAGGAAGAGAGGTTGGAGACACCTCCCTTTATCCCTGGGCACATTTAGTTCATAGGGGAGACATATAACGATGGCAGCATTAACACAGTGACAATGGTTATAGACATGCCACCTGGAGGGAACAGGGCCAGATTTGCTCCCCACTAGAGCTCTCCTTCCATATATCATTTTTGTCTGGTGGTTCAGGTTATTGTTGTCTTTTTACAAATAAAGTCAACATTGTCTTTTTGGGGGCCTGGGAGAGACTGTTCTTCACTGGGTGCTCATTGTGGCTTCTGCTCTATGGAGGTAGCTTGGGACTCTTGGCCTGGGTGGGGCTGGCCGAGGAAGGTCAGCAGTTCGCATCTTGGCTTAGGGGAAACAGGTCTTGTGCATGGGCTTTGAGTGGCCCTCAGGTCCTCCAGCAGCAGGAGCTGCACAATGAGCAGAGCGTGCCTGCCCAAAGCGCTCCTCCTGCAGTCTGTCCGGCCTCTGCCGACTCCTCCCTGCCCCCTCCCCCGCTTTAATCTATTCCTGAGACACACTTTCAAGCTTCCTGTTCTCCCAAATGTCACATTTACTCTGGTCCCCAAAGAGTACAGCATGTTCTTGGAACATTGCTCAATTCTTCCTCCTGTGGGGATAGATTTAAAGTTTTAGTAAGAATTAGCATGGCATAAGTTAATTCTCGTCCAGAGGAGGAGAACAAAGAGGGGGGAGGGGTCTATCAAGGATCTTATTTGGCATGTAGATAGAAATATTATTCTTTTTTTCTGCCTGGGGCATGCCATGCTGACAGAGGAGCTGCCTATGAATAATTAATAACTGATTTGTTTCATTTTGTTAAAATGAGGCTCTTTTTTCTGACCTAAGTGATTCTATAAACATTCCTCAAAGGGCAGGCTGCCCCTCCTGGTGGAACCTCCTCCGAGGCATGGCCCGGGGCTGTGTGGTCAGGAGAGGGAGTGCAGGGCCTAGGCCCAGCCCTGGTGGCCTCGAGGTCCAGCCCTGAGACTCGTGGTCTCCTGCGTCAGTGTCCTGGTGTCTGCATATAGCAAGTGGTACTGGATGGTCTTCCTTTTGCTCCAAAGTAAGACGACTTGAAAATACGACACGAGGTGCCCGCTGGTTTCTGCTTTGGACCTCACCTAAGGCGCCTTAGTCAGAAGCCCATGTGTGGGAAGTGACCTGCCAGCAGAGAAATGTTCTGAATCATTCGAAACCATTAAGAATGTTGGCTCTGACTTCAGAAGGGCAGGATAAACAAACCCGTGCCCGGGCGGGAGCTGGCTTACTGGATGTCTCTGCCTTGTTAACTCATCAGGGCCTGAGAGCGTCCCGGGACCTGCACATGGTCCTGATGTGGGTCTGTGGGCGGGAGGCTGACCTTTGGGCTAAGTGCTCACTGACCTCTGTGCCTGGTGACCAGGGCTGGCCCTTTGCAGCTTCTACCCAAAGACAACTGAGTTCTCCCACCCCTACACAGGTCAAAGGTTAAAGAATACAAGCTTCCTCCTCAAATCCTCTTTCCCCAACCCTCACTCCCAAATCTGGTGAGATCTTTTCGGCTGGCATGCGTCCTAGAATCAGCTGACCTCCAGCTTCCAAGTGCGTTTCAATTCAGGCTCTACTGACCCGGAAACACCGCACTTGGAGGTATGGGGATGTGGCTCTGGTGTGGAGTAGAATCGCCCTCAATCCTCCTGCCTCAGAAAAACCTGAGAGCCCGTATTTTTGTGTGGCTGATTTTTTATACATACAGTGCTCATGGAAAGGCAACAGAAAAACAAAGGCTTTTAAAGCCAACTTCCAAGACTCGGTTCACATTTGCAGCTACGTGGCCAAGTTCCACGGACTTGCGCAGACCCTACGGGGCTGGGACGGGGGTGTCCCAGAGGCATGCCCCCGGAGCTTAGGACAGACAACACGGGATGACGGGCCTTGGGGCCGATCGACTGTCTAGAACGAACTGGGCGCGTGACGTGTGAGGCAGAAAAACATGAAAAAAATTCCACGCTCAAAAAGCAAGCAGTGGGATGATATTTGCTCCAATTCTAAGAGCTCACAGTGGTGACGGGTAGTTAACTGCATGGCACTTGCTTTTAGGCAACTGACTAATTGTCACCAGATTTTTTTACGGCCTTGTAAGAACTGAGTAAGCTGGTAGCATTTCCTAAGCGTTACTGCTCAGCTGTGAAAATGTAGGGAACTTTTGTTTTTTGAAAATGCTGATTAACTGAAAGGGTGGGCAGCCGGCGCCCCCACTGCCTGCTGACCCAGGCCCACTTTCCCAGGCAAGGGCAGTCTGGGGGGGCGGGTGCCTGGTTTTGGTTTGTTTTTTTGCCTTTTTTTTTTGAGAGTGAGGTCATCTCTATTCATTGTGGAGTAAACAAGCCAGATTCCTTTTTTAAACCTCCTCTCAAAAGCAACACTGTTTTTATCTTCTGGGAATGAAATAAAAGCATCCATGAGAGCATCTAAAAATCTGAAAAAAATAACTAAAACAAAAGAAAGCCCTAAACCCCACGTCTCCTTATTGGCAGCTTAGTTACCTTTCCCCATCATTTTTATTCCTTCACCCTGTCTGAATTCACAAGGTCAAATGGATTCTTCAAACAGCATTTTCAATTCTCTTCGTTCCCTTTTTAAAGCTGTCCATAAATGGACACGGAAAGTGTCTGGACTTACATAAGCCAGGGCAAGAGCTATAGCTGTGAGAAAATCTCAAGTGCTTGCCGACCACACTGCTAAGAAGGATTTCCTTCTTGGTTCTTCTACTGGCTCTGTTGTGCTGTCTTATCTTGCCAGGGACCTGAAGATGCAGAAAGGACCCACTTTCCCTCTGCTTTTGCGCCGGGGCGGAGAGCCTTCCAGGTCCGGGGAGCCGGCTCAGCAGGGCACGGTTCCCAGGGCAGTGACTCAGCTCCAGAGGCCACCCGCTCCGGGTGCTGCCACCTTCCGGGTCATTACCAGTCACGAGGGAGAAGGGAGGGACAGAGCTGAGTGGACCCAATGGGTCCACAGCTCAGGGGCAGGTCAAGGACGGCACCAGAAGGGAAGACATTGCTCACAAAGACCCAGTCTTAAAGGTGAGGGAGGCATTCAGTGTGGAGGGGCCTGGCTCTGGCTTCTCAGCTAGCAGGTGGGGCTCACAGGGGGAATGGGGTGAATTCTGTGATGGAAAAGGCAGGGGGAAAAGCACCACCCAAGGGAATCTTTCTAAAACACCCTCTTAATCAAGTCACCCTGGCTTTCCAAAGCAGAGAGCGGTACCCACTACTTCCACGATACCTGAGTGCTCTGGAAGTCTCTGCACCGACACGACACGGGCCCAGTCCACCACGGGCATACTCCGCTTCCTGCACAGTCTTGCCTCCAACTAAAATGAGTTGCCTCCTGGCCCACTCTGCGATTCCCTCCCTCTGGCTGCTTTGCAAGAAGGTTCGGGCACTACACACTCTGGGCTGCTCCATCTGGGATTCTGTGCTCACTTTAAGTGTGTAAGACCTCCCCTGTCCAGTTCTAGATCTGCTTGTGCTGTGAGCCTCCCGGACCATGTCCTGCATGTCTGCCTCTTCTGCACTCCCGTCTTAACAGCTTCAAGTCAGCTGATGTTTACCGAGCCCTATAATATGTTAAGTCCTTTCAACCAGAGCAGTCACCAAAGGGACGTGTGCCGTGCGTCAGATACTGCGTCAGATGCGTGGAACATAAAGAAAAGGCAGGGTCCCCCTCAGAAGAGGGCGGTGAGCTCCGAGGGACTGGGGAGGGAGCGGTGGGCTCAGCAGCTCAGCCTGCAGCGGTAGGAAGGCTCATGGAGAACTCCGGAGTCTTAAGGGGAGAACTGGCCGGAAAACAGGCAGGGAGGTGGGGAGGAGGCACTTTCTGGAACATGGTTGCTAAATGAACAAAATGGAGCATTCTCTTCTGAATAGCGCAGCCTGGGCTTCAGAGCGAGGGCACACGAGGCTGCGGAGAGGGCCAGGCCTGATAACGAAGGGCTCAGCCAGTACCTGCAACGTAGGAAGCGCACCACGGTCCTGGGGGAGAGGCAGCCGGCAGGAGCGCCCAGAACTGGGAGTTGACTGGGGCAGTGGCACTTTTGCTGCTAACTTTATCTTGTTTAATCATCACCACATTCTTGAGCCACTTATTTGGCAATTAATCACACCCTGCCTTGTGACATGTCCATTTCTGCTATCTTGTTCCTTAATGTCGCCTGCTCTTTTTCCCTTCTCCCCAGCTGGACTATCAGCTCCTTGCAGGCACAGGACAGCATCTCCTGACGTTCCAGTCACCGGGCAACAGAAGTTCCATAAAACACATCATAACCGCAAAGGGTGGGGGAGGCGAGTGGGGGCTGGAAGAGCAGCAGGAGATGAATAGGGATGCTGGGAGGGGGCTCTACGCTCTGGTTAGTTCTCTCCTGAGCTCTACTACACTGGGAGGAAAGCCTGGAGACACTATTCTCCCTACAAATAATTACCAAGCAACAGCTACATGTCGGACACGGTGCTAATTACAAGGACACACGGAAGCATTGATCCCCGGTCTCTTATGTCTCTTGGTTGTAATTTGGTGGGTCACATTCCTGCCTATCCCTCCTTCCTTCCCTCTACACTATGTTATGCCATATTAAGTATCTAATGTAAGGAGTGTTTCCTGGAGGAGGTGACACCTGATGTGTTCTTAATATGCTTCTGTGTCTGTGTTTTAAGGTGTGTGTGGGGAAGACAGACAAGGATACATGCAGAGAAGCATTGTGGATGGAGGAACTGGGCCTGGGTCTTCTGCAAGATGCACTGGAAGCTGGCAAAGGGGGTGCCATTAAAGGGCTTTAAGTCAAGGAAAGGCTATCATCTTGACAATTTAGAGAGATGAGTGAGGAAGCTGAGTGGAGCTGCTTATTGGAAGGTGGAAAATCTGGAGTCGAAGTGATGGGTAAGCTCTGGTGAGGGCATGGATTGGCATGGCAGAGAAAGTGAGCCTGCAATAAGTCTTTGTAAAAGAACTTTAAAATGAGTAGGTGGTTCACAGAGGAGCCAGCAAAGGTCATGTGCAGTGCCTGGTGCTGGCCACAAGGTGGCAGTCTCACACAGCATTCCAGCAGCCAATCCCTCCAGGGCGAAGAGAGAGAATTTCCTGGCTTGTTTGCAAAAAACTAGGATACCTAGTTTTGACCACCAAAAGAACGCCTTTTCAGGCTCTCTGGGCCAGCATTTCTCAGTAATAAAGAATACTCACTACCCTTAGCAATGAAATGTTTACAGGCGTTATGTTCTTTGGGTCAGAACATTTTAATAGTTAAATACATTGGACCTCAAAAACAATTTCATTTATCATTCAGTTTAGTTCATTGCAAAGTAGATTTAAGAGATCATCTACTCAGGGTCTTTCTCACACCCACTTGAGATGTGCCAGACCTTCACTATGTGCCCTTACCTTGGCATGCCTGTTACCGGGCTGTAGCCGGCAGGAGGAGTGGTCTCTGGCTCCCCTGCAAGTTAGTGTGGCAGTCCTGCCTCAGAGGCCTTTTATGTAGCAGTGTGCTGCCTGGATCGTGGAATGGACCAATTGGGTGTGAGCTATGGGTTGATTGATACCAGGACCCCGCCCCTCACCACAAGTCAGTGGTAGCAGAGGCCCTCTTGCAAGTTACACTTCCTGAATTCTTGAACAGGCCAAAATGGACCAATCAGGTGCAGGATTGAAAAATGAACCAATCAGACTGTGGGGGGGCACCTTGAAAGTGAATATAAGGCAGGGTTGAAGGGAGCATTGAGACGGGGAGCTGATTGGGATTCAGAGCCACCCAGAGGAGCAGACAGAGAAGCAGCAGCCCAGAGGAAAGGGTCTGAAGAAGCAGCAGAGAGGAAGAAGAGCTCCTGCAGAGGAAGAGAAGATGGTTCCAGCCTTTGAAGAAAGGAGGTAAGACTACAGCAGCTGCCCTCTGAGGAGGGGAGAGAGAGACTGAAGGACTTTGTAGGGACTGGGATTTGGTCCTGTCTGTGACACTGACTGGAAGGAGCACCAAAGGCCCTGGGCCTGGTATCTCAAAGAGCTGTTTGTTGGTGGTATAAACCAACAGCTCACAAGAGCTGTAACACTGGGTGTTCCTGAACACCGCCTCTGCAGACCCGTAGTGGTCATTGCTACTGGACAGTGCTGCCTAGAACTGGTGACTGGTAACTGCCAACACTGATGCTGTCTGGATGAAGCAGCCAGCCTCTTGTGGATACATAAGTGTTCTTGTTTCCCCCGTTTGTAAATAAACCCCATGAGTTGTTCCTGTAGCCTGAGGTCCCTTGCAATTGTGCGCAGCGGGTGAGAACCCATAGACAGTGACCTGTATTGGGCACTGTCCTCTGATAGGTTATAGCCTCTGTTGCTATAGCCCTTGATTCTGGTTTGTTGCCTTTTGGTCTTTAGGGGCTTTTTGTGGCTCTCTGGCCTCATACCATCCTCTGCCCCCTGTCTCAGTTAGAGCCTCCTCTGCCCCCGTTTCATGCCCTTTCAGACTGCCCCCTCAGTCCCGAGACCCTTCAGTCCCCAGGTCTCATGCAGGGCGGCAGCAGTCCCCTGCCCAGAAGCAGTCTTTAAAGGAGTGATTCTTAGTAAAAAACATTACGAGGGAAGAGGTAGGGATTGGGATTGGGGCACCGATGGGAGGGGCACAAAGGACTGTGGTGATGGTGCATGGGTGAATGGGCGGTGGAAATTCTAAGGGGACTACACCAAGAAAAGCAAGCAGACGTTGTAAGAAAAATAATTTAAAAAAAAAGAGTAACTAGAACCACCCAAACTTAAGGATTCTCCACTATGTAAGGTAGAACCACTGAGAAAATTCTGAGGAGACACAAGCCCTAAACTTGCCCCACAAACACACTTTGTCCCACTGGAAACCTCTGCAGAAGCCGGTTAAGGGAAAGCAGCATGAAAGCTCGTCCTCCTCTTATGTCTCACTGGGCAACTTCAGAGGCGGCCAGTTGAGCTCTCAGAGGAGTACAGAGCCAGAAACAACTGACTGAGAAAGAAAAGCTTCCGTGCAAGAGTTTCCATCTAGGAGAACAAACTGGTGAGGGGGTTCAGTTTCTGGGCCTGAGCATGGCAATGACCCTGGAAAGTGCGAGAGAGCTGGCCAACACTGGCCCTGGGGCTCACGAGATGGTTCGCTACGGGCCTGCCTGTTCTATATGGGGTTGCAGGGCAGGCACAAAGGAGCTGCCAGCCTGAGCCTGGCCACAGTGGCAGGGCCTCCAGAGCCCACTGCCCATGACTTCCTAGGTCCGTCCACTTGCTCCAACTGGCTCTCAGAAACACACCCACCACCTACATTTGCCACTGGGGGGCAAAGGGCCTGAAGGCAGGCCACAGCAATCACCTGAGGGGTCAATTACCAGGAAGCGGGGGACTCAGAGGAGAGAGGTCCAGCCTCCAGAGTCCACGCACACAACGTGGCTCTCATCAGAACACATGGCTGGAGACACAGCTACCCTCCGGCACCACAGGGAACCGACTTAGTCTGTTCTTATCACACATGAAGCCCTCAGTCTGTGCCCATCTCTCCAACTGGATCCCTTGCCTGGATCACTTCTCCCATGTTGTAATTGATCTGCAGCCTCCTTGAAGTCCTCAGCTGACCTAAGAGCATTGCTGGTGGTTCAACCAGCCTGAGAACCTAATTGTGGAAGTCACATTCATCGCAACCCATGATTGGATCACCTCGACAATGGGAAAGGGAGACAAGGCGGGCTGGGTGCTCAAGCCCTGATTTCCAGAAACAGCCACTCTTCTGAGGGAGGGCACTGGGCCTGGACCCTAGTGGGGAGAGGTGCTCCTGGACGCCCTGCCCTCCGCAGGCACCGTGTATACTGGGCTGATGGAGGGTCCCACAGCAGGCCCACGGACGTGACCTTGGCCACATCAGCCACTCATCGGTCCTCACGCACATCCTCTCAAGTCTGATAAAGAAGCTCCATGTCTGAATTAGAGCAGAAAGCACTGACCACTGATTCCCTGGCTGAACCACGGGGCTTCAGGAGCGCAACCCCAGCGTGCTAAAAATACCTCACACTTCCCCTTCCCTCGTCTGGTCACTGCCCCAGACGCCAGCTCAGCACAGCCCAGTCCTAAAAACCTGTTAGGACACTGCCTACCTCCACTGCCTTACTGGACCCAAAGGGAAAGTTCTCCTCCTTTCTCTCCCTCGCAGAACCGAGCGCCGCATCACGGGGCAAGATGTAACATCGCCTGATGGGGACTGACTGCCCAGAATGGCATCTTGGGAAAACTGAGTCTTTTTTTTTAATTGATTACTTTAGAGGCTGGCAATGACAATTCACCCCAGAGATCCTTTTAAATGTTGGCACTGAAACGCTAATGATACCCAAGCACATAAGATCCTACAAAGGGAAACTTCTGTGGAATATGTCTTACGTGACCCCCTCCTGCAGCTTCAAAGGTACACTGTGCTCTGTTGCGTAACCTGTGACCTTGAGAAAGGCCGCCTTTCCTGCCAGCAGCTTCCTGCATCCACCTGTCCCTACAGGCACTAAAGGAGAAGGCTCAGAACACTGTTTACACAACCCTAATTTCTAGCACTCTCTTCCTTCTAGCCCCCACCCACCGCCCAAGTTCAAAGTTCATTTCTTCTAAAATGAGGGAGCGGCGCTTCAAAGAATGAATAGAGAGCTAGGGAGACACTGGCTATCAGACCCCTGGGAGTTGGAGTCCACAGACAGCTTGGAGGCCTGGGGGACCCAGGACCCCAAAGGCGAGGCCAGGCAAAGGCTCTGGCTTCACACCCTATGTGAGGACATCTGACATCAGAAGGGACCTGGGACAGCCCCTGAGGTGGCAGCTTCACTGAATGCGCCCTCCCGACATGGGGGAGTCACAGGAGGCTTCAGAAATAGCCTTTTAAATGAACCGAGATGTTTGCTGTTGGTCCACCTGCCTGGCAGTGCTGGGCCGGCCAGCTGAGCTAGCTGGGCCGAAAGAAAGGCAACTCCTGCCTGCATTTTCTGACCCCTTGGGCAGATCCGTTTAGCACGGAACAACTACTGGTTCAAAGTCTGTGGCTTCTGCTTCCCATGTCTAGCTCTCTTTGTTCCCCCCAGTGAACAGCAGGAACAGGGAGAGGAGTGTGGCGGGCAGCCTCTCGGGGACATTACCCACAGGTGCTATCACTATGACCCAGGAGGCTTCTCAGGGCGGGGGAGCCCCCAAAGCCACACAACAGCAGGCCCAGAGGGGAGTCGCACCTGCTTGCCTTGTCACCCTGAACCGGGGTCACACCTGCCTCCTCCTCGGTCCTCCAAGGCCAAACTTATCCCCCTTGCAGGGTGTGGTGTTCTCTCCACCTGGAAGCCTCGCCCCTCCACTGACACCTGCCTCTCATCCGTAGCTGTCACCTTGGAAAACTCAGCGACATCCCCCAGATGAAGTCGCCCTTTCCCACAGCGTGCAGCCAAGCTCTTCCTGGGCTGTTTTTCTGTGCGTGGGCTCAGTGATCATGCCTGTTTCCCTCATGGCTGGTGCTGTCCAGCACCTGCACGAGCAGGAGCTCCAGAAATGTCTGCTGGCACAATGCGGGAGCCAAGGCTCGACCACCCACACCTCCCTGAGATGCTCTGTCTCCGAGTGTCCTTCCCATAGAAGACACCCCTAGCCTCCCCTCCCTCCCTTCCCGACCTTGCTCACTCCCCACACCACCACCACAATGAATGCGGGCAGATCTAGCTGTGAAGGGTCAGGCAGAAAAGCACAAGTCCACAACTGACACTCCAAATAATCGCTAAAAGGGTTCGCTCATGGAATTGGTTGTGACATGTTTTCATGTGAGGGCAAAATCAGTTTCTACGTGAAATTAAGAATTCTTCCCTTTGACAACACTGCCATGGTACGTGGGATGGAGCAGGGCTGAGAGCTCCACTCTGAATTCGTAAAATTTAGGGTGTGGCCCCGGGGCTGCTCCCCCTAATCAGACCATGTGGCATTCCTGTGCTTGCTGTGGGCACGAGGCAGGCCCTGCACGGCAGGTAAGTCACTCTTCTCTAGCCTGTGTGTCCAGAAACGCTGCCAGCTCACTTGCTTCCGCCCCGCTCCCCTCAGGCCTGTGAACACCCCAATCTGTTAGTAAGAGCGGTTCAACTGTCTAATTACCCGGCCCAGCCCAGCCAACAGCCTCTCCAGTCTCCTGCTTGCCAACCAAACCAGCTCCCAGCTCCCATCTCCCCCACACACGCCCCTCCTACCCTGCCACTTTTCGCTCCAATACCCTGTGGGCTTGCTTGTTCAATTTGCTCAAGCACTTGACCTGAACCCCCTGCAATTCTCTGCTCTTCCAAAAGCTCCATCCCTCCAAAAAGAGGGGTGGCAGACAGTTTGGTCTAAGCACAAAAGATTCACCATCAATACCTTGAAGCCTGGAAAGGCTCCATCACACGTCAGCACAAGGCTTTCACTGGAACCAAGGGGTGGGAGGGAGTTGCAGAGGGAGGAGGAAGAGAGAGCCATCCAAACCTATCCCTGCTCCCTCCGGAGCTAGCTGGTGAGGACAAGGAAGACACGTGGCTTTTGTTACAGTTTGTGTGTCATGGAATATTCACATATAAGATGTGGGGTTGGAGGCCTGAGTTCAAGCCCCAGTTTTACTGCAACTAAGTGTGGGCTTGCCCCAGGGTAGGCAGATACTTCCTTGCCAGTGGCCTGGGGATTAAGAACACCATTTCCCAGAGCTGCTGTGAGGGTTCAGTAAGGTGACACACGTGAAAGTGTCCTCTGAGCCCAAAGTACCAGACACTGTCCCTCCGTGCGTCATGTCTACCTCTTTCTCATTGAGACGTTTGCTGAGTATTCCTCCATGTGTCAGGCTCTGTCTTCTGTGTGGGGGTGTTTATCCAAAAGTAAACACCATCAACCCTGGCTCTGGTGGGGCCAACATGAGTCAGGGAAGACAGTGAAAAACAGCAAGTTAGAAGCTAGTCTGATGCACACACAAAGGGATAAATAAGAAAAGGGTGCTGCAGTGAGAGGCAGGGCACTGCCCCAGCAATCAGGAAGGGATGCATGGAGGAGGTTTCATGGAAAGGAAACAGTGGTGGCTGGCTAGGAAGGGAAGGAAAGAGGTTCTAGGCAGAGGGCATACAAGACCAGATTCCTCTGGCTGGGCTAGAGACTGTGGATAGGGGTAACGATGAAGGGAAGGCCAGGAGAGGAAACCCAAGCATGAAAGCCTCTCTACCAGATGAGTGGAAACCAACTTTCCACACTGATGAGTTACACAGCCAACCAAGCAACAATAATATCACAAGACAACAAGGTTTCTGGGCACACATGAACGAACCTCTCTATTCATTCCCAAGAATAAAGGAAAGGGGATTCCATCCTGGGTCAGGCCAGGCGGCTTTTCTGGTCGTGGGACAGTTGCTTTGTTAATTCCCTCCTGGACATACTTTCTTCAGGCCACCAGCACATTCGCCGGACTCCAGGAGGTGGGCTGTGGCCGATGCACCACTGTCAGCAAGCTGCAACCAGGAGATCAGGGCACGAGATGGCCCGAAAGTGCCAGCTCCAAGGCAGCGGCGGTCGGTCTCCCCTGCCACACTAACCCACGATCAAGGGTAACCGACTGACTAAACAGCAGCAGGAGGTGGCAGAGGATAAACGAGCGAGTCATCTGTGAAAACTGAACAGGATTCCGACACACAGCTCAGGCTGGGGACAGACTGCTGTGGTCTGAATCCTGGACCTGCCCTCCACTAGCTTTGTCATCTGAGGGAAGCGAGTCAACTTCTCCAAGTCTTCGCTTTCTAGCTGTAGAGTGGGCACAATAAGATGATTTATAGAAACACCATACCAAGTAAATCCCAGCGCCGTGGCTGGCAGGTGGGGCTCAGGAACAGGGCTGTTGCTGCTGCAGCCTTAAACCTTGTGCTGTTCATGGTTTATATGAACGAAAAACTGGAGGCCCAAACACAGAGATGCTTAGACTGTTAGTCATGACCTCACAGGCCGAGGTCACAGAAGGACACCCGCGGTGACCTGGAGCTCCGGGTGGGTCAGGGCCGGTACATGTTAGGTCACAGCTCACTGGCGTGTCCCCAGGCTGGGGTGGCGGTGTCGGGTTCGTACCAGACGGCTCTCAACTCAGAAACGTCCTCTGGGATGTGCCCGTGACCGTCTAGAACACACCGTCCATGTTAGCTGTAGTTTCTGTCTGCTTGCTTTTTAATCCTCAGAGTTCAACCTCACAGTGCTTTCACAAAAGCTTCCCTCTCACAGGTATCTTAAAAGTGAAGGAGGGTCTCCCTGGCGACACAGGGGTTAAGCCACAGCACTATGGAGCTATCAGCATCCACTGCAGCATGAGTTTGAACCCAGGGAGGTACCCAAAGGGCACAGCAGACCTCTCCTGCCTCGCCTGCTGCTCCCCTCAGCGGTGGATTTCAGTAGATCTGCCTGTTCTGCTCCCCACTCTGTCTCTGGGGAATCCTCTCTCACACACACCCCCCAACACCTCTGGCCTACACCCCAAGTCTTGTATGCATAAATAAATATTTTTTTTTAAAGCTGAAGTACTCGAGTATCTCTTATTTTCCACTAGCCAGTTACATAACACCCTTGCCTATGACTACATCCCGGCTCTCTGTTTTCATTTAATTTGACTTGCGGGCTGTTCCTACTCGTGGCGTGCTACCACCTTTGGAGACACGAGTGCATGCAGAGAGGGCCCTGCTCACAGAGCGGCTTGACTCACAGCGCTTCCCAGGGCTGCAGGGCACGACCCAGTGACCACCCTCACCCCAGAGTGCTGCGGGTCTGCCAGTCTTATTTCCTGCAGCTCTAGCCAGACAGTTAACTTTGGAACTAGCTGTGGACGTATGCACAGCATGGAGGTGGCTGGTAGGAAGAAGAGAGTCTTAACTCTTACATCTTTACATTTTAACAGCAAGGAAAATGACAGGTTAGAGTGGTGCTTTGTAACTATCCTCCCTTGCTCCTGGCAAATTAATAGAAGCCAAATAAAGTCATAGTTTAGTATCTGTGTATCTGGATAGTTAAAGCAGCCCTGGCTGGGAGGGGTGACCAGGGTGGGAGGCACCTGCAGATCACTTCCCGGGGCATGTGTGATGGTGTCAGGGTGCTGGAGTAAGGATGGGGGTACTGTGTTCTTCAAAGGTGGGGCAACAGGAAACAGCACAGCGGTTTGGGAGGCAACAAGCTGACTCTGGCTGGAACATGAAAGTGAGAGGACAGTGGCAGGAGAAAAACACACTGGCAGATTTAAGTTTTTTTTTGTTGTTGTTGTTTTCTGAAACTCATTCAAACAAATGGGATGCCTCTTTTGAGTATTGATGTTACTAGGATATCAATTTACATCAGGTTAAACTTTTTTCAGTCTAGTTATCTTAAATTGCAAAGCACTGGCTCCCTGGACTTCTACAGCACTGCAGCATCGCTCACTGTGCACAGAGAATTTAGAGCAAAGGTGACAGGAGCGGGCGGTCCCGGAGGTCCAGGCGGACAGTGAGCAGCAGGCAGCGACCAGCTTCCTGTGAGTAAGGCTGCCGCCGCCCGCCCGGAGACCAGGAGTTCAGGAATGCCCTCTCTGAGTCTCGCTCTCTGGACGCTGACAGCTTCAGCTGCAGCCCATGCAGTCTGCTGACCGTCCCTGTGGTGAGAAAACCCCGAGAAGAATTATTCAGAGAAGCTGAAACAAAATTATCTTCCCAGACTTCTGAGAAAGGGGTGGGTCCTGAGCTACATTCAGCGTTTAGAGGAAAATAACAGACTCGGATAAAGAAAAATACTTCCACCTCATGTAATAAAAATCAACTTAGTTTACAGGCAGGAAGCTGAGGCTCAGGCAGAGGGGGAACAAATAGTACAAAAATTAACCACAGTTAGTTTCCCAGGGTGCCTGGAGGCCAGTCTCTGAATGCAGCCTGGGCGTGTTCCCGCTGGCGAGAGGGACGTTCTGCCATCTCTGAGCCGGGGTGCTACGGGTGGGTGCTTGAAGGCTCATGGAGACTTAGGGTGCTTACCATGCGGGTGGGAAAGAGATGACTCAGTTCCTTAATCTGAGGTTTGTTCACCCCGAACTAAGGTTGCCTTGACCTAAGGTTTGTTCTCCCCATGAACTAAACACCAGGAGGGCGGACGTGGCTGACAGGGGCCTCTGGGCTCAGCTGCCCTATAGGGTCCCAAAGCAGACAGGACAGGGGCCACCCTGGAGAGGTGCCTGAGCTGGCGGAAGCCTCCTTGCAAAGCCCAGTACAGTTCTGGCAGCCTCTCTGCTGGCTCTGCCGAGCCTGCTCATCTCAGCATCTGTGGTGGGCCCTTTCTGTCCCTCTCTTAAGTGTCTGTCTCTTCCGTTCCAGCCAAACAACAGTAAGCAGTGTCCTGCACCAAGAAGCTCTCAGCGGGTGTTATGTCTGAAAAGCGAATTCATCTTACAGAAACAACCACCATAACCCTCAAGAACCAAGCCATGTTCATAAGATGAGAGGACCAGAACACATTTTGGAAAGCAGCTCCTCCTGGTACTTAACGTGAGGTTCGCTATCTCACTGGAGGTATAAATGATCAAGACTTTCCTGAGAACCAAACCTACGATTTAAAAGAAAAGATAGAATGAGAGACGATGTCTTTGCTATTCCACTTCTGAATTCAAATCATGATTCGGAAAGTTTAAAAACGGTCATATGACTAGACAGATAATGAAGGAAAGAGAGGTACAGTGTTAATTGCAGAATCTAGCTGGGTTTCTCTGCATAATTCAATTTTGCTACATCCTTGACATTTTATTTATAGTAAAATGTAAAAAGTTTTATACCACATTCTCACTCAGGTGTTATTATCTAAAAAGATTCATGGACTCCTACAGCTAAGGCAGAATTAAAAGTTCTTGAAATATAAAATGAAACTCCCAAAATTAACTGGGGAGAGAATGAAATATACAATGCTGGGAATTACTGAAGATGCACTTGGATCTTTTTCTCTTACTTGATTTCCAATTTGGCGTGCTTTCTATGAAAATGAAATGATTTTAAAAACTAGATTACTATTTTTTAACTCCTGGATATAAAGGAATTCCTAAACCTAAGGTAATGGAAGTCACAAAAATCATTTATTCAAACTGAATAAAATGTAAAGATCCTGCATCTTAAAAAGATCATAAGCAAAATTTAAAAAGAGCTGGGGAAAATACTGCCCTAAAAATCACACACACACACACACACACACACACCCCTTCAAATAATTACAGAAGGACCGCAATAGAAAGTTGAAAATAGACACAAGCAGAACATTGACAAAAGGAAGCAATAAAGTAATGAACACATGAAAAAGAGGAACATCACAGGTAGCAATTAAAAAATGCCTGGCAAAGAGTGGGTATTCACCAAATAGCTTTTGAATAAATGAATCCCAAATAACATTTCTGTCCCAAGATTTTTTTTTACAGAGATAATACTCAGTGCTGTTGAAGATATGGTGAGAGGTAGGCATTTCCTGCATTGCTTGAATGAGCATTACTTGGTACAAGTTTTTTAGAGAACAACTGGGCAAAGGATGTCAAGAATCTTTTAAAACTTAAGCTTTGATTAAGTTCACTGTAAGGAATCTCTCCTAAGGAAATAACTAAAAATGCATCCAAGATTCACACTTTTAAAAGGATAATTACTGTAATGTGGGAATGGCTTTTTTTTTTTTTAAAGATTTATTTATTTATGCATACAAGCACTGGGGTACAGGCCAGAGGTGTAGGGGGGTGAGAGGATTCACCACAGAGAGCGGGG
>JAGFMF010011700.1:2787348-2885720 GCA_019455555.1 Galemys pyrenaicus | reverse complement strand
CTCCATTGTCTGTATCGCTGCAATTCTTCCCACTAGGTTGTTTATAAGCTTTCTCTTCGGTGTTGGGTTTCTGGGTTTGTCTTGTAGTTCCTGGTTCACGGAGTTAGTAGATGGGGGGAGGGGAAAGGGGGAAAGGGCTGGGGCAGGATGTTTAAACGGCTTTTCTCCTTTTGTTAGTCTCTTCTGTGCGTCCTTCTTCTCTGGGTAGGTTGAAAATATAGTCCAATTTATCCTNNNTGTTACAGTTCCTACTGGGGCCTGCTGTATTTTTTCCCTTTTTCCTGTATCTTCCAGGAGCTTTCTGAGCCTATTGTCTCTCTGTCGCCATCTTTTTCCCACTCGAAACCTTTCACTTTTGCCTGATGTCTTACTTTAGCTATTATGTTAAAGAGTTCTTTGTTACAGTTGCTTTTTGGGAGCAGAAGACAGAGAATGGGGTAGCAATGGAGGAGGTTCTAGAATTGCCTAACTTTTCTACAAAATATTTTCAATTTCTGCAACAGTTCTTGGGACTGCCTGAACTTACTGTAAGGGGAATAGTTCTTTAGTGATTAAGATAAGTAATATACAATTCTACAGAAACTCATTCCCCAAACAGTCACTTCATCGATTGTTTGGGGAATGAGTTTCTGCTCATTTTGTAACCATTGCCTGTTGACCTCTTTTCCCTAGATGAATTTATCCTAATGATTCACAGAAGCCTATGTGCTACTCTTCCTTTAGGAAACCTATTCTGTTACCTTGTCATAAAATGAGACATGGTTTTTCTGGAGAAATGTCCTGCAGACTTCTTACAGAAATGTCCTACTGACTGGCATTTCACTACTTGAAAGAGTTGGCATCATCAGGAAATGTGGGTTTGTCTGTTGCAGACATTCTTCCATATAATTTACACATACATATCATTGTACATCTATGTTTATAGCAACCCTATTCACCATAGCTAATAGATCAAAGCAATCCAAATGCACATCAAGGGGCCCTCCCTAGTGGCCTAGGAGTTAAGTTTCAGTGCTAAAACCATGAAGGCCCACTGCAACAGACTGAGTTCAATTCCCAGCCAGTTTGCTAACCCACATGGTGCAGCATATCCCTCCTGTTTCACTCACTGCTCGCCTTAACAGTGTATTTCAATAGATCTGCTTATTCTGCTCCCCACTCTGTCTCTGCTGAATCTTCTCATACCCCCATACATTTGGCCTGTACCCCAATTCTTCTATGCAAAATTAAATAAATTAAAATGAAATGTAAAAAAAATTACATTAAGGGATAGGTAAACAAAGTGAAAAATTCAACATGCAGTAGAATATTATTCAGCCTTGAAAAAGTGAAAATGTTGATATTTGGTACACCATGGATGGACTTTGAAAACATTATGTTAAGTGAAAGAAACCCATCACGAAATGATAATATTGTATAATTCATTTACATGAGGTATTCAGAGTAGGTAAATCCACAGAGACAGAGAGCAGATTAATGGTAGCCAGGGCCTAGGATGAGAAAGGAGTGAAAAGTGACTACTTCACGGTCCTGGGATTTCCTTTTGGGGTGAGAAAATTGTCTGGAACTGAAAGAAGTGGTGATTGTATAATGTGAAAGTATGAAATGCTGTTGAACTGTACACTTTAGAATGGTTCATTACATGTTACATTAATTTCATCTCAATGAAAAAAAAATTAAACATAATTAGATCAAATGCAGTACTAATACCAGACATGTCTAGACAGAATTTTCTTCTCTGATTATTCTGTTGATATAAATACTTTTCAGCCCAGAAGGCACGATATGATTGTTTTCCAGTGAGAAAGCTGTAGATTAATGATTCACAGTAATCCTGGTCAACAACATTGTTCAAATATCCAACATTTTAATTCATGGAAATAATGAGTCATCTAGAGTGTAAGAGAAAAAGCATTTGTGTGAAGATTACCAGAATAGAAGATTCTGTACTTTACTTCTGCTACTTAGAAAACCATTTCAGGAGACTGGGTCCTCAAGAATGGGTCCTTGGAATGTATAGATTCTTGAGGTTTTTATCCTTGCATCCTATGTTTTAAAATATCAATTTATATGTTTATTCACTTTTGTACATATTTTTAGTATGATGCATGGATTGATTCAGCCCATGGCATGTTTCTTATAAAGACCTCTTTGTTTGATGGATAGATTTCTACACTTACACTTGTTTAATCTCCAGTCCTCATGCTCAGACCATCATGTTAATGTGGTTAGTGAAATACCTTCATAATGTTTATCAGTGTTAAGTATGCATATGTTTTCAATTTATATAAACTATATTGCATTATACACATTTAGTCTGTAACTTCTGGTAGTCAGGCTCTATGAAGTGTTCCATGTCATGCATTCACATTCTGCCCAAAAACTCTATTTTTATACATATGCAAATACCTTCCTCCCCAAGGAGGACAGGCCAAAGAGTAGAGGGCCTGAGAGAGTATGAGGAAGTCCATCAGACAAGGAGGAGATCAGGAAGAGGAAGAAACACACACAGGAGAAGGAACAATGAAAAGAAAGGACATGTCAGGTATGCTGACATCATCATGTAGCATGATAATGTACAAAGTAATTTTACTAAGTAGATTATCATGATCAAATAGATATAATAACAAGGAGACTCAAAAAGTTTAACTGAATTACTCCCATCCATCCCAGGCAAACTGGGACAGCTGGTCAACCTGAAGGTCCCATAAACAATACATGAAAGAGCTTTGACATAGACCCAGATTAGGTTCCTTCTGGAGCAAACTTCTTATCCTTAGCTACACATTAGCATTGCATGAGGAGAATTCAATTACTGATACTCAGAACCTCCCACCTGTATCCCTCATATAAGAGATTCAAATTTAATTGAGCTAGGGTAGGTCCAGACACCAATTTTATTTTGAGTGATAAACAGATATTTGGTTGCAGTACAACATACATCCTAAGAATAGGTTGATAAATTTCACAGCTAGCACTTCCCTATAACCACATCCAGAACAAGAAACTCATACGGGCACGTGTGTCTCCCTTATGTGTCCTCCCATTCCCTTCGAGACTCTCAAGACACCCTGTCCTCATTTCTAACACACTAGAACAATTGTGCCTGACATTGAACTTCATGTCAATGTTGAAAGAGAACTATATATTGTATGTTCTTTTTGTGTCTGGCTCTTTCCACTGAAAAGTATGGGTTACTTTTTGTAAGCTTTAGCCATGATGAATGTAGTTATAGTTTCTATATTTCTGTTGTCCTACAGTGTAAACATTCTCATGTGTGTCTTTCAGTGAATATATACTCCCCTTTCTGGTAAGTACTTCCATGGAAGTGGAATTGCTGAGTCAGAGGGTAAAACACTGGTATTTATAGAAAACCTCCCTGAGGGATTCCAATGTGCCCCAATGGTACCCCTCTAGACTAGAGATTGAACCATGGACACCATAGAGATGTTGCTCACAGTACTATCTCCCAACCCCCCTCCCCATCCATCCCAGGCAAACTGGGACCCCCTAGACATATGTATATGTACCTATATAGAATGGAATACTATTCAGCAATCAAAAAGATAAACTAATGCCATTTGCAGCAACATGGATGGAGCTAAAAGGGATTTTGCTCAGTGAAATAAATCAGAAAGAAAAAGAAAAATATTGGATGGTTTCACTTATAGTTTCAATGCAACTGAAAGTTGAATTACTTATTTAAAATGCCTGTTTCTGCATCTACTTAACCTGAATGATGAGAGATAGGTCCTTAGAACTCTATCTCAAGGTGATTCTTACAACTGGGGAACCACCACATTATCCACATTGCAAAATAATAATAATAAACAAACCGACCCAGGACAAAAAATATTTCTCCAACTAAGATCTTTTAAAACTACTAAAGTGGGTGATGCCTTGTTGCCTTCAGAGAGGGCTTGTGGGTAAGAGAAATTTCTCTTAATCAGCCTTAGTTTTGAAAACTTGTTATAGAAATAGGACTAGTTTAATTAATGCTTTTTACAAAAATTTTCTAACTCATGAAAGTACTCTTTTTCCTTAGGGCTTAAAAAATGTGTTTAATTTGCTCCAGGAAATGGAATGGCATGGGATGGAGCTAAGTCAAGGCCATGATGTTGTTATCTCTGACAGAAGAACATACAGGCTTTCTGTCAGTAACTATTTTCTGTTGATTTGCAAAGGATTAAAAAGCACCAGAAGTGCCTTTCAGGCCTGTTCAGTCTCTACCCAGCCAGATCAGAGTATGGGGTCCACCCCGTAGAGAACAGGGCTCTTCTCTCTCTCACCTTATCCTGGATGATGGTACAGCTTCTGTCTAGTTGTTGCCTGTGTAACTGGTACCCAATGCTATAGTACCAGCAGGCCCAAATCCTTATCCACATCAGATAATAGATGACTGGATCAAGAAGATGTGGTACATATACAGAATGGAATACTATTCAGCAATCAAAAAGATAAACTAATGCCATTTGCAGCAACATGGATGGAGTTAAAAGGGATTATGTTTGGTGAAATAAGTCAGAAGGAAAAGGAAAAATATTGGATGGTTTCACTTACAGGAGGAATATAGGGGGGCAAATAAAGGATCTGGGAAAAATAATAACAATAAAAATACACAACCAAACCAAACCAAACAAAAATAAACAGACAAACTATAAATCAGAGATATTCTGCAGAGGACAGGGAGGAAGAAGGGTCAAAAGGAGGGTGGGAAAAGCACAAGGGACTATGGTGATGGTATACAGGTGAATTGGTGGTGGAAATTCTATAAGGACTGCATCCGAGAAAAAAAGCAAATGCTATAAAAAAAAATGAACAATGATGTAAAATATAATTAAATAAATAAATATTTTTTTTAAAAGAAAATTTTCTGACTTCCCCCAGTCCTGCTCATGTTCATACAGTGTCTAATTTATTTGAAGTTCTTTTCCAGTAATCTGGTTGCTCACAGTTCCTCTGGTACAACTTGCCCCAAATCTCTTTCTATAACATACCTGCTCTGTCTGTGAGCTCTTAGATTCTTTCTGATTGAACCACACTCACATTCACTGGATGTTCTGTTTCTCCCACACAGCAAGGACTAGTTTATAACCCTCATGGGCTGCAGACCCATTTTCCTTTGATCCATAAAAAAATATCTGAGTGTATTTTATGATATTCACAGTTTTCTTCTGAGTGAAAAGAAAATAGAGTGAGAACATCATTGTGGGCCCCTAGGAGTATCATGGGCCCTAGCTGTTGTGCTGTTGGATTTCACAGTTGTGTGAACCCTGAAGCTAGCCCACTCCCCAATCTGACAGCCCTACACTTTTCTGATGATTTTTCTTCATGATAGGTTTTTCTTGGGAGCAGTTTTGAATTTATAGGAACTGTTGATACATTTTTAACTAACTTTAATATCTACCTTCTCTTTTGGTGTTATACAGTCTATAGATTTTGATAAGTGGAAATGACATGTGTCCATCACTAAAATATCACAGGACTGAATTTTCGCTGCCCTTAAATTACTGTTCTCTACCTATTCCTCTCTACCCCAGTCTCTGGTAACCACTGATGGTTAACCCCATAGTGTTAACCTTTTCCAGTAAGTCCCATAGTAGGAATTATTTAGTATGTAGCCTTTTCAGATTGGCATTGAAGGTCCCTTCATGTCTCTTCACGGCTTGATAATTCATTTCTCTTTTTGTTGACCAGTGTCCACTGTTTGGATATACAGCAGTTCAGACATTCATCTAATGAAAGGCATTTTTTTTTTTTTTATGAAAGGCATCTTGGTGGCTTCCAAGTTTTGGTCATTATGAAGAAAGCTTCATCTTCAAGTTTTTGTGTGGATATATGCTTCAATTCATTTGGGTAAATATCAAGGAGCAGAGTTGCTGGTTCATATGCAAGAAGATGTTTGGTTTTTGTCTTACAACATTTTTCTTTCTGAATCCTTGCACTTATATATCTAGTTCACTTGTCTACGGTATTTAAAACTCACTGTGATTTTCTCTGCACTTCTTTCACAAAAGTATGTGCCTGCTCTTCATTGAGAAGAGCTTGTCATCAGATCCAATGCTCATTTTCTCCTCCACCCTGCCAAGAAGTGTATGGGGCTTCTCACTACTCTCCCATGGATGTTACTATGTTGATGAAAAGTGAAGTGAAACAAGCTCTGAAGGATGAATCTTTGTTTAGTCATGTTTCTGTGAATTAAATTACACACTTTGAATTAAGTAGTCAATCTTAGGCAATACGTATCATGGTCATTTCTGTTTTATCACTGTAAGTCAACAAATTCAGCATAGGTTAAAGTCCTGTTTCTGTTAACAGACCTGAATTAAGTTAAGGAGACTTAGATTACAAATATAATTTGCTTGGTCATGGTGAATCAACAGATTCAACATAGCTGAAAGTTGGAAGACTGGACTACTTTTATGTATGAATCCAGGTAGAAAGAGAGGTACATCTGAGCAAGAGGTGGGGGGTGGGGTTGACGTGGGGGAAGGGGAGATGGAGGACTGGAGAAAAGAAGGAAGGCAGGAGGGAAAGAGAAAAAAAGAAGGTAAGAAAGGAGGAAGGGAGGGAGGGGGAAAGGAGGAAAGCTTCTTGCCTTGTGATTGTTTCCACTGTGATGTGGAGTCTTGAAGAAAAGCATTAGAGCCCATTTCTGTAGGTTACAATTCCAGGTTCATTTTGGAGATGGCAAGTCTTGACTTGATTCAGATCATCTGTGACTAGCTGAGTAGTCAGCAACCAGGGGACCTGACATAGACTTGTGGCTGCAGGTAATGGTTTACCTGTCTTTCATATGTTCTCATTTCTTCATGAGTAGACTTTGATTAAAATGAATATTAACTTCATAGCTCATCAGCTCAATTGTCATATTTCACAGCTATGAGTAGAAAATCTTAAGAGTCCATTAATGCTCATTAATTATTTGCTTCAGCTTTTGGTAACATCTGTATATCTCAAAATTGAGTGACCACTAGATCGTGGTATAAGTCTTATCCCAACATATATTGAGTGATGTGGGAAGACAATATCATTAAACTAATAAATTCTTTGTGACTTACAGAACAGAAAAGAGGTGCATTATTCCTGAAATTTCTTCTACATCATTTAAGTTATAGTCGGTGAGAAATCTTTTGGATAAGTGGAATTAGAAGGTGCATCGGTTAGTTCTTTCTGTATAACAAATGAGCTCATTGTAACCACAACCACTTATTTGTTCATGATTTCATGGGCTGGCAATTTGTGCTGGGATCTGTCTGTCAGTAAGCTTGTCTCTGCTCCACAGTATGGAGCTGGGCTTCATCACATCTTGGACTTCATGTGGGTGGGCATGACTGGACCCCTCTAGAAGCAGCATTTTAGTGTCCAATATTAGCTCCTTCACAGTGTTATGTCCCCTACATGCTATTAGCCAAAACAAGTTACAAGGTCAACACAGATTCAAAGAGACAGAATCCATGTCTTGATAAAAGTCGTTGCAAATAAGTTGTTGCTATTTTTAATCAATTCCAGGAGATTTGAAAAGAGTTTTGTTTGGGTAGTTCTCATCCCAAGACTGCCCCCCTGGGTCTCTGCAGGTGTCTCTCCTAAGGAACCCAGTCTATCAGAGGCAGCTCTCTCTGCCCACTTGTGTCTATTCAAGAGTCTTCTTTTCTTTTCCTAAGAAATCTGTCCTTTACAAATGGAAAAAATAAAAGAGTTTTGTTAAGGTAATTTCTGGTTTTCTGAAAAGGAAGTAGCTTGTAATGCACCCTGTAAACAAGAAAATGAAAAATTTTTTAAAAGATTTCTTTTTTTATGCATACAAGAACTGGGGTGCAGGTCAGAGGTGTCGGGGGTAAGAGGACTCACCAGCGACAAGAGTGGGGAGCAGAACAGTGAAATACACTGCTGAGGGGAACAGCAGGTGAGACAGGAGAGGTCTGCAGTGGCTGTGGATATCTTCATAGTGCTGTGTCTCAACCTCTTGTGTCTCCAGGGTGGCCCCAGTTTTCTGAAACTTTAAGAAATGGAATTTCTCTTTTACTAAGTCTGAATAAACAGATGGCTAGATAACAAGTTTTGCTTTGTTAAATAAATAATTGTATAGAAGGAGAATGAATTAGAGACAGCAATCATTTTTCATCTTCTCTAACATTCCCACATCAATTTGTCAGAAGAGGGAAAGGAAGTAGCTTGTAATGCACCCTGTAAACAAGAAAATAGAACAATTTCAGGAATGGTGGGGACTGAGAACTTTCTGGGCACAGGACCAGTGTGAGTCAAGGTACTGTGGTGGGAAATACATTGAAGGAAGTCAGTGCGTGAACATGCAAGGGCAAAGCTCTATAGAATCCAGAAGAAAAGCCAGAGAGCTATATAGAATTGGATGGTCCAACATCAGGAAGCCACACTCCTTGACATGAAGATTGACATGAAATCAACAAAATTACAGTTTCAGTTGTCCTCACACAGATATTACACCTATTTTTGTTTCCTTAGTAGAAGTTGTTTTGTAGGTATAATTGACATATATAATTATTTGTCAGTAATTGAAAAATACTTAAAGTGTACAATGTGATGATTTGATATAGATATACATTATGAAAGGATCCCCACATTTAATTCATGGTCATGTCTATCACCTCACATATTTTACCTTTTGTCTGACTATGAAGACTTTTTTTTTTAAAGATTTATTTATTTATTTATGCATATAAGCACTGGGGTACAGGCCAGAGGTGCGGGGAGGTGAGAGAATCCACCAGACAGAGCAGGGGGAAGAACAGGCAGATGGACTGAAACACACTGCTGAGGGGAGCAGTGGGCCAGGCAGGAGAGGTCTGTCTCGCCATGTGGGTCCCCTCCCTGGCCAGCAGCAGGGATCAAACTCATGCTGCAGTGGCTGCAGTCCGCTTCATAGTGCGTTGCTTAACCCACTGCACCTCCAGGGAGGTCCCAAGACATTTAAATTCTACTCCACCCAATTTCAATTATATACTAGTGGCTACCAACTATAGTCACCATGTTATACATTACATCTTCAGCATTATTCATCACTGAAAGTTTGCACACTATTACCAACCTCTCCCTATTTCTCACACCTTCAACCCTTGGCAATCACTTTTCTACTCTGTTTATATGAGTTTTATTTTTAAAATTAGAATTCCTTCTACAAAGAATACCATGCAATATTTGTCTTTCTCTTTCTGATTGATTTCACTAAGCAAAATGACTTCCAGATTCATCCATGTTGTTACAAATGACAAGACTTCCTTCTTTTTTAAGGCCAAATAATTTTCCATTGTATACATAAACATTTTCTTGATTCATTCCATCATTGACAGACACTGAGTTTGTTTCCATGTCTTAGTTATTGTGAAATAAGTGGTAATGAACTTAGGAATGTTCATTTAAGATAATGGTTCCATTTCTCTTGTATATATATATAGACTAAGAAGTTGGATTGCTGGGTCATACTGTAGTTTATTATTAATCTCTTGTTATTGCCATAGTGTTTTCCAGTAGTGTCTTACTGGTTCAGTTACCACCAACAATGAACTAGGATCCCTTTTCTCCAACTCCTCTCCAGCAATTATTCCTTGCCCTTTGGATAAGAGTCATTCTAGGGGCCTCCCTGGTGGCACAGTGGGTTAAGCGGCGCACTGTGAAGCGAACCGCAGCCTCTGCAGCACAAGTTCGATCCCTGCTGCCGGCCAGGGAGGGGACCCACATGGCGCAGCAGACCTATCCTGCCTCGCCCGCTGCTCCCCTCAGCAGTGTGCTTCAGTTGATCTGCCTGTTCTGCTCCCCGCTCTCTGTGGTGACTCCTCTCACCCCCCACACTTCTAGCCTGTGCCCCAGCGCTTGTATGCATAAATAAATAAATCTTTGGAAAAAAAAAGAATCATTCTTATAGGCATGAGGTGATAATTAGCTCATTGTAGCTTTGATTTACAACCCTCATGGTTAGTGGTTTGGGATGCATTTTCATGTACCTGTTGGCCATTTGTCTGTCTTCTTTAGAAAAATGTCTAAGTTCTTTATTCTTTAAGTTGGGTTATTTTGTTTTTGATATTGAATTGTATGGCTTTCTTGGACATTTTGGGAAATTATACCTAATTTTGAATGCTGATTTTGTATCTATTTCCTTAAAAAGAAGACCCCAACTTATACAACATCTGGCTTCTTAAAACCTCAGTCAGCATATTAATACTTTTCTCCTTATCAAAGTATTAAATTTGGTTTTTATTTAAGAAATATTATTTATTATAAAACATTTTGAAAATTGACAAAAATGTTTCCCCTCTCTCTTTGTTTTCTCCTAGTGTTTTTTAATTTCAGAAACCATATCATTTACTCTCTATAGTTTCCCATGGTCTGTATTCTGCTGATTACATCCCCACAGAGCTGTTGACTTATTACCCTGTCCCTGAGCCCAAGAGTTTTGGAGTAGGTCTGCTGAATCTTCTGGTTCTGAGGCCTGTACTTGTTCTGTCCGCTCTTCCTGGATCACAGATGGCCAAGACTCCCCCAGAGTCCCATGACACAAGGTGCTCGGTGCCACAACTCCAGACACTTTTGTTCATGAGTGGATGCCTACTGGCTGCTGAAAAAGAGACAAAAAAAAGGAGTCTGACAGCACCACCAGGCTGATGTGAGGATGGTGACTTTTTAAAAGGAGGCCCATGCATTAGCTAAGTCAGAGAAAATCTTCAGTTCTCAACTTGACCACTGTACCTAGATCTTTTCACATGCAACTTTTAAGTGTATAAAAGAAAAAAAGGGCCTCCCTGGTGGCGCAGTGGGTTAAGCAACGCACTATGAAGCAAACCACAGCCACTGGCAGCACGAGTTCGATCCCTGCCGCCGGCCAGGGAGGTGACCCACATGGTGCAGCAGACCTCTCCTGCCTCGCCCTCTGCTCCCCTCAGCAGTGTATTTCAGTCCATCTGCCTGTTCCGCTCCCCACTCTGTCTCTGGTGGATCCTCTCCCCCACCCCCCAATTCTGGCCTGTACCCCAGCTCTTGTATGCATAAATAAATAAATCTTTTTTAAAAACATGCAAATTTTCATTTTAATTAAATAAATACATCAGGTAGAAATACTGGTGGTCCTGAAACCTCTTACAGCATATAAATTTCTTTGTTCTTTAAGCAAAGTTTAATGGAATGAATGACTTGATTGAAGAACATCCAAACCAGCAGAAAAAGTAAACTTCAAGCTTAAAGGAAAGTAATTTCAGTCTGGAACATTCAGGAAAGCTTGCCATAAAGAAAATAACATGGGATAATAAAAATTTGATAAAAGATATCTTTACTACTATAGATATGAATGTGTTGAATTTACTTATCCAAAGTCCAGGTAAAGAGCATCTTTATATGCACGAGGACACTGTCTTATTCACAATTTATTATCACACCCAAAAACCTTTACTGCATGTCTATAATTCTTTTTGCAATTGTGCCAATGATTGTGAAACAACTCATCTTTACAACAGTCATTTATGGAGTAAGCACTGGTGCCATAATCTACAACACAATGACCACAGACAGGTATGGCCTTAAGAGAGAATAGCCTAAGAATTCTTAGCCAAAGAGACAAATTTGACTTTATGATATGATGGGTGTTAACTAAACTTAATGTGTTAATCATTTTTGCAATACATATATTTGCTAAGTCATTATGCTCTTCACCTTAAAATTACATAGTATTGTAGATCAATTATATCTCAATGATATCTGGAGAAAGTAAAATAGCACCCTAAATCAATCCACTAATGAATGTAAAAATCTGACAATATTAAAATATAGACTCCAAAATAAAATATAGACTCTAAAATAAATGTACAAGACGATCAAAAGAAATCCTGGTCTTAGATCGTGGTTGAATAGGATAAAGGAGTAAAATTAGATATGGTCTAATGGTTTGGGAGTAGAAGGACTTGGAAGAGTGATAGCACATCTCCCCTGGGCAAGGCTCCCAAAGTCTTCGGATGACAATAAAACATTAAGGAGGAAGCTGGTAAGAGTCCTTTGTCAGGCAGGTTGCAATCTCAGTTGAGAAACCGCTCCAGCCCTGGAGTGGTTAACTCCGGGCCAAGATGCTGGTGGCCCATGGCTATTAGTATAGTCCCTACAATCCCTGATATTCTGATAGTGTTAACCCAGTTGCTGGAAGGAGATGGTCAGATGGTCAGAGGTTAGGGTGCATCAAGAGCTGGAGGATGATTGCTGGAGACCAAAGTGGGAGAACTAGAACAGTCAGGATTACAAGACCTAGCTGTAGACTTGCTTTTGTCCACTCAGAGGCAAGAAGCTTTGGTCTCATGCATCACCAGGCAATAATCTGCTGGGTAAGGGTCTTGGGTATGTGCTGACCCCAGGAATCCCCACCCCTACTCCAGCATTTTGTGTAATGATCAAATTCGTCCTTTGCCAAGTATCGAAATTCAAGTTTTAAAAAATTCTCACTTTCAGTCAAATATAGTAAGTAGATCCTTTTGCACAAAAACAGTCCCTTGGAAGATGTGGATCCCTTCCCTCTTTACAAATAATTTGTGACTTGTAATTATGCACAACTACAGAGGCGTGGGTGTTACGGTTTGTTCTAGTAATCCCTGAACTAAGAGTGTGAACCAATAGGGGAGAAAAACAGCTCCACTCTCTCATCGGCTCACTTTTATTTGACAGGTGTTTACTAAACCACTAAGTGTCCATCAGGTGGGCGACCTGTGTGCTACCCTGGACAGCAGGTCCTGCCCCCAGAAGGTCGTGGTGGAGAGACAAAGATGCGGGTCCCACACAGGTTAGAGAAGGATGAAGTGCTGTTTTGTCAGGGAGCATGTCACTCTCACAGGGAGACTGAGGGTTGCCCACCCCCACCCCACAGGGACCCCAGGAGCACATAGACTGGTGTGCGGGCCTGGGGAGGCCAGTGCTGGCAAAGCAAGCGATGGGAATCACACTTGCACAATTAGGTCGGTGAAGCCTTAGAATTTAGAATATAACCCAAAGAACACAAGAACACTGATTCAAGAGAATTCCTGCACCCCTATGTTTATTGCAGCACTATTTACAATAGGTAAGACCTGGAAACAACCTAAATGTCCAAAAACAGATGAGTGGATCAAGAAGATGTGGTACATATACACGATGGAATGCTATTCAGCAATCAAAAAATAAACTAGAGTTATTTGTAGAAACATGGCTAGAGCTAGAAGGGATTATGCTCAGTGAATTAAGTCAGAGACAAAAGAAAAATACCGGATGGTTTCACTCCTAGGAGGAATATAAGGGAACCAAATAAGGGACCAAGGAAAAGAATAATAACAATGAAAAAAAAAACAAAACAAAACACAACACAACAAAAACAAAAACAAAAAGACAAGGACAAATCAGAGACACTTTGTGTGTGGAGGGGGAAGGAATGGTGATGGGCAGAAAGAGCACAAGGGACTGAGGTGATGGTGCACTGGTGAAATGGTGGTGGGAATTCCATGGGGACCACAACTGATGTCAAATATATATAAATAAAAGGGAAACAAAAAAGAATTTCGAGGACAGACTTCAGAGTCCAGTCTGGAGCCACGTTAGTCCAGTGAAAGAACTTATTTATTTATTTTTTAAAGATTTATTTATTTATGCATACAAGCACTGGGGTACAGGCCAGAGGTGTGTGGGGGGGAGGGCATGAGAGGATTCACCACAGACAGAGCAAGGAGCAGAACAGGCAGACCAACGGAGGTCTGCTGTGCCATGTGGGTCCCCTCCCTGGCCAGCAACAGGGATCGAACTTGTGCTGCAGTGGCTGCGGTTTGCTTCATAGTGCGTTGCTTAACCCACTACGCCACCAAGGAGGCCCTGAAAGAACTTATTTAACTGAGATGGTATTTCACTAAGAATCTCAAAAGTAACTTTCCTTTATCAAGAGTTGAGGAAGACTCTTCTTCAGATCTGAAGAAAATAAGTGGAAAGGCTGTATTTAGGGAGGAAGACACTGCATCGTGGACTGTGACCAGCTGGGGGTGACTGTGGCCGTTGTCCGCAGGGCAGGCTGGGGCCTGGATCCTGGGAGAAGCTGGTGGGGCATTCCCACAGGCCTGCACCCCGAGTGTCTACAAGACTCTTTTCTTCTCCCTTTCCAGGACCAAAGAAGGACAAGCACATTTTTTCCCCCTCTGGCAGTTTTACTCTCACCCCATTCCTTGACCCTGCTCAGACTCCCTGACTCACTTGATTTATCAAGACAAAATTGGAGTCCCATCATCCACTGAACGCTCTTCCCTCACTGCAACATCCTGCTGTAGCCCAAAGCGCAGACATAGTGACTCCTTGTGTGCTTCCCATAAACATCAACACTCACTTTGGGTCACCCCAATGCACGAGCGCATTTACAGAGAAATTCCTTAACTCACACCCAGCCCCCACCCTGGTCTGTGTTAATCGTCAAGACTTGGAGCTGACTATGAACTATAAGTTTCCTGATGAATCTTTCAAAAGAGCAAATGAGTTTTTCCCTCTCTGCTGTGTAGAGGAGGGTACAGAGGTGACTTTGTTGTGTGATCAGTTCACACTGATCTGCTGTAATTCCAGCCAAGCTCCCTCTCTTCCACCTCTGGATGGCAGAACCATGGGCAGGTAGCCTCCTTGGAGCCAGCAACAGGTCCTTCATTGACTGTCTCCCTAGTTCTCTTGTCCTTGTCACCTGCTACAAAGGTGTGGAAGGAGCGTGCTCTCCTTGCCAGCCTCTCACCTCTTCACTACACAGAGTTTTAGCCTATAGCGCCGTTGTCTCTTCCTCTAAGACGCTTCCTAATTCAACTACTCTGTCCCACAGCTTCCACTTTAAGTCAGAACCACACAGAATCACCTAAGACCTGTGACCTTTTGCTGTGGCCTTTTGCTTCTCTTTGACCCTGCCCTCCACTCCATCACTTCATGTTGGAGGGGCATTCCAAAAGAAGGGTCCATGAAATAACTTATGCATAAAAAAGAGTTTGGGAAATTTTAGGTCAAACAAATTGGAACTAGCCTCTTTTCTGCAGGACTTGTCAGAGCCTCTAGTCCACCAATCATGTGCATTGTGAATCTTGAAGTAGAGGCAGAAGTCTGGCTTTCTGAATGTGGGTGGCTGTGGCACACTATTCTCCTGCTCACATCCACTTTTGCTGGTCGTTGGTCCTTGAGAATAGTGAAGTGCAGAGCACATATGAAAAGCAATACTAAAGGAGACTTATTTCTCAGAACCTATGTTCTAATAACCCAGACTGCTCCTGTGACATTCAGAGAAGTTTACATTATATGGAAAGAGAAAGTATTCTTGATATTTACATGAATTTAAAATGTCACACCATATTTTATAGCTACTAAAGGATAAAGATAATATACAAATAAAATAATAAAGAATTTTATAAAGACTCTGGTGAAACCAGTGCTGAGAAAGCTGAAACCCATCCCCAAACTAAGCCTTCATTCTTTCTATCCATAGTTTAGCTGTTAACCAACTCTAACCATTTTCTGTTTTTCAGCCTGGATAGTTAAATCAAATAACATATAACCCTCGGCTACAATGTCAACAGTAACCTGTTCTTCCCCAGTAATTGTCCTTCCCCAGATAAAGAAAATCAGCACCCACACACATTCCATGTCTAGGAACAATCTGACTCCCAGCCCAAATAAAGCCCCACCACCATGGCCTCCAGCCAGCTCCACATTCCTGTCTCTTTATCTGCTTTTACCTAGAGATGTCCCGCCAAGCCCCACTTAGGCACACTGGGTTGATTTCCTGGTGATGCTAGTGACCCCACCCTATAGGTAATGGCCTCATGTGGGGGCATTAAAACTTATCTGAAGAGCACATCAGCTTTCCCTCTTTCCTGAGACAAGAGAATGAATGGCTGTATCTTTCTTAGCAGGCCACAGGGTCTCTGCCACAAACCTGCACCTCCGTTGTTGCAGCACGAAAGCAACTATAAATAGTATAGAAGTAGATAGGTATATGCCAATAACATGTTATTAATGACAGACTAAATTGGGCCAGTGGGCTCCAGTTTTCAAACCACTGAGCTGAACCATGGCCATTTTCATCCGTGCTTCAGTATCTACCTCCCCTCTTGCATAATGTTCCCTCATACTAAGGGTTAATTTTATTCATGGACATTTGGCTTATTTGCTCGTAAGAAAACTTTTTTTTTTTCCTATTTTCAAAATGCTACTGTGAAAAATTCTGACATTCCTCCTAATATTCCTAAATATGTTTCTTTTGGGCAATGTCTCCAAAGTTTTGCTCTGTACAATCTATTTTGAGCCAAACAGACTCCATCTTGTCTCTAATTGTCAAGATGAGACTTCTAGGCAAAAAGGAAACTGCTTAGTTCAACTACCTGACTCAACCACCTACTGGGGACTAGAAAAAAATACTCACCCAATGATTTCTCCTTCTCATAATGAAAAAGAACATCAACTCCTTGTTCTCTCCTATGGATGATTAAAAAAGACACAGGAAATCATCTCTGTGGGTTGTTATCAAAATCCCTCTGTTTGAAGACTTCTGTCAACCACTTTGAAATTTCAAAGAAATGAGCTAAATTTAGCGAGACCACCCCCTGTGAAGCTCTCCTACACTGCTGGTGGGAATGCAGACTGGCCCAACCACTATGGAAAGCTGTGTGGAGATTCCTCAAACTACTAAAAATGGAGCTTCCCTATGACCCAGCAATCCCACTCCTAAGAATCTACCCAAAGGACACAAAAACATCAATTCCAAAAGATACCTGCACTGCTATGTTTATTGCAGCACTACTCACAATAGGTAAGATATGGAAACAACCCAAATGCCCAAAAATAGATGATGGAAGCAAGAAGATGTGGTACATATACACAATGGAATACTGCTCAGCAATCAAAAAAGATAAAGTCATGCTATTCGCAGCAACATGGACAGAGCTGGAAAGGATCGTGCTCAGTGAAATAAGCCAGAAGGATAAAGAAAAATATTGAATGCTTTCACTTATAGGAGGAATATAGGAGAAACAAATAAGGAATCAGGAAAAAATAATAATAATATAAATAAAATAATAATAACAATGAAACAAAACTAGCAAGCAACCATAAATAAGAGACATTCTGTCATGGAGGGAGAGGGATCAAAACAGGGAAGGGATGAGCACAAGGGACTATGGTAATGGTTCATGGGTAAATTGGTGGTGGGAATTTTACCGGGACTACATCTGTCTAAATATTCAAACGATCATCAATTAAACGGGAAGCAGAAGGTGATTTCCGGAGAAAGAGGCAGACATAAAGTAACTGCAAAGAAGTATAGAATAGAAAGTAGAACTTGTCTCTTAGGTTTTCACCATCAGTTTTTATTCTCCTCTTTTTCTCTTTGACACTAAGTCATATTATCTTGGATTTTTCTTTTAGATTCTTTTCCCCACAAGAAGTCAACACTCCCCCTAGTGGCCTACTGGTGAACTTCCCTGCTGAGTTGTGGACACCAATCTGATAGCAACTGAGGTCCTTCTCCGAGCTAAGATGGAAACTGGAGAGTCATTGCTTTTGTTATTTTCAAGGGGAAGGGGATCTCGTTTTCCCTTCTCTCCGTGTCTTCCATAATCATCATCAAAGGAAAGTTCTGGGCCTTACATTTCCAGACGAGGCTTTCTCTGTGGTCAGTATGACATTTTCCCTGACATGGGGGGTGGGTCTGCAGATGCCAAGTGGGTTGTTCTCAGGGCACTAGTGTTAAAAACAATCAGTGGAAGCCCCCCTGCTGCCCTCTCTCCACAACTCCTGACCAAGAAGCTCTTCTTGCAAGCTGCGTGTGGGGGCTCTGCAGTCACCGACCTGGTCTTGGGGTACATGCTGGAAGTTGGACCTTTGGGACAACTTTGGGACATAGGTTCTAATGGCAGCTTTCCCATTCTCGGTGGCTTTATTTACCTGTCAAATGAGAACCCGTGGGCTCCTCCGTGGGAAAAAGGGGCTGCTTCTCAGAATAGTTGGGGATGTCTTTTAAGTTTATTTTTTTTTCTTCTCTCTTATGAAAAGAACCAAAAAGCTCACAAGTCATTCTGAGCCCCACCACATACCCTCCACCCCATGCAAAGACCTTAACAGATTTAGAAGAAAATCTGAACTCTGAAAAATTAACCTGTTTTAAAGCTGGAAAAATGTGGGCGTCTGGGGGTTTGTTTCAGACTAGAAGGTGGAAGGAATGAATCTAATGTCTTTTCTGGTCTAGAACTGCCCCATCAATTCAGGTTATCTGACAAGCTCCATCCAACTGGCAGTCCAGGTGGGGCAGGTGGTGCCTGTCAGACCTCCACCAACAGGGGGCAGCACATACCTATGTTGCCGGCTTTCCAGACAAAAGAATACACAACTGGGCCTTTGGGGATGCTGGGGAAAGGGAACCAAAATAAACAAAGTCTACTTGGGCAATAAAATTAAAAGCCATTTAGAACAGTCCAGAACGCAAGCCCAGGTCTAGAGCAGGACAGCGGCAATGTTCAGAAGCAGGAAAATGTTGTCTTTGAATCCTCACCGGTTCCCTCTGTGTCCCCCTACTCCTCCAGGTATAAGTCTGGGGGCTGAACTAAGAATTGGCCAGAAGTGAAAGGTTTCAGCCCCCACTGCAGACCCACTGAGTCAGAATCTGCACACAAGATTTCCAGGTGATTCGTCTTGAAGGTTGAACAGCACCGAATAGCACCCCTTCTCTACACACTCCTGCCACCCAGAAACCTGCTCTGTTCCCTGCCCTCACCCACACACCACACCTCTAACACCTCAGCAGCACTTTCCTGCTGGTTTCAGGCTTAGCTGGAGGGGAGGCGGGCCCTGGGTAATCAACTCTAATTTCCTCCTCAGGCTACTCACAGGCCTCTGAGGGTTTCTCCTCAGCTTCTGATCAGCTCAGCTTGCCTTTGGGTAACCCAAAGATGCCCAAGGGACTCAAAACGAAACTCCCAGAGCCTACAGTTTATGTACAGAAACAGGTGACCTTTGAGTATAAAATGATGCTTTATTCATCCCCACTTGGTAGCTAGCTCCTTTAAAAGGTGAAAAGAAGTCAGTCAGCCCTTTTTATCTTCAGTCACCCTGGAGGGGTATCTCCAGGGAAGCTCAGCACCTCTCTGAGGAGGGACTTTGTCCAGAATGGTTCTTGTCCAGCCCCCATGTCCTGGCAGGGAAGCTGCCATCCCATCGGCTCACCATGCAGGAGAAAGCAAACACTGAAGCAACAGGGGGATGAGTAGCAGCCTCGGAGGAGATCGTTTGGAGAGAAAAGGACTGGCCAGGAACCTCTGAAAAGCCACACAGGGCCCTCACTAAAACTCCTCACCCAGGCTCCCCCTGGGCAGCGGTTCCGAGGAAGGGGCATGTCCAAGACAGAGAAGCTGGTACCTGGTATCCGCTGCCCAGGTGAAATAGTAACCCAGAGCAAATAATGACCCCCTAGCCAAGGGGGCATATAATGCTCTGGTACTTTTCCATTGTGACCCCCTGACCATAGGGCAACACATGACTCGCCGGTATTTTTCCACTCAGGCTTACCCAAAAAAGGGGCATAAAAAAGACCTCTAGCCTATATGTGGGGTGCTTCTTTCCCAGACCCCCTGCTTGGGATCTGTGAGTTTCATCCGGAGCGTAATAAACTTTCCCCTCTTTCTTATTTCTGTCTCTTTGCCTTATTCTATCCACTGCTGACCTTACACCCTCAGCTGCGCCCTTGGAGACCCAGGAGGGTCATGTGAGAGGCTCTTTGGGGAAAGCAGCTGTCTCTAGGAGCTGCTGCTCAAGGATGCCCGTGCAGCACTGGCCTGGAACTGCATTCTGTAGGTGCTCCAGGGGAGGGGAGCCCCACAGAGCCTGAGCCAGGGGTGTGGGGGGAGGGGAGTCTGAGCAGGTGAGAGGAGAAAGCTGAGCAAGGGTGTAGTGCCAGCACTGCATGCACAGAGCAGGTTCTCCATGATCCGAGCAGACCAGACGGGTGAAGGAGGAGTCCTGGAGCCCTTGGTCGCTTTTTTAGGCTTTTATAGCTCTTTACATCAGAGGCGACCAAAGACACTGTAGACGAGGGGTGCTGCCAGCCTCCTAGCCCCTGGCGCACACCTTCGCTCTTTGTGCTCTCTAGCATTTCATGTCTCTCTCTCGCTCTGTGTTCTGCTTATGCTCTCTCCTGGCGTCCTTGGTGATACCACACTTACATGCCTGTGTCTCAGCTCACTTGCGCATGCCCACACCCTGCTTGAGGAGCCGCCATTAGGCATGTGTCCTGACCGCTGGTGTCCATGATGGACACCGATGGCGGGAGCACGGAAGAGCCTGATCGCTTTTCATTGACCCTATAAAGTGAGACAGGACAGAATCTGGTAGAAAGGCAGCAAGGGGCCCTGAGGCCTCAGGATACTTCCCCTCATCCTCCTCAGCTGCCTTTATTCCTCTCCTCAGTTTTCTTCTTCCTTTTGCCAGGGGGAAGGAAACAGAGGGCAAGGCAGGAAGGAAGTCGCATCCCTCCTTAAGAAGTATGTGCAGGAGGGGAAGGAGAAGAACCATGGGGCCTGCTCTGGAGATTGGCGGGCACTCTTCTGACCTTGTGCCTGTTCCAGCTGAGCTTCCTCCTTCTTCCCTCAGCCTCACTCTCCTCCCACCCTCCCTCTTTGTGTCTCTGCATATTTACAGGGCACTTTCTAGTTTCCTCTTTGCTAGGTATCAATTAATTACAACATAAGGGATTTATATCAGAAGTCACTTTAACCTCCCTGTTCTGGTCTTTGAGACCCATTGCCAATTCCCCTTGGTCTTCTGCTCCTTTCTTCATAAGTAAACCCAGTGAAAACATACTCTTCTGGAGCTGTTGATGAATCCTGGATCCAGGGTTTCAGGGCTCAGGCAAGTTAAAGGCCTGGAGCTGAGCTGAAGTCTTGACAGTGAGTTGCTAGAGAAGGTCTGAGAGGTAATAAGTTTCTGTGATTCCACCTGCAAAGCAGGCGGGAGGCCGAGGTCGAGGACATGGGGAGAGGAGGCAGAGGGCACATCATCTTCAGGGCATTTACTGCCATATGTCCTGTACCGAGAGCATTACCTCCTGGAAGAGTGCTGGATCCAGGACATTATTTCAGATGAAACATAGCTGGGACATACAGTGTCATCACAGCTACCGCTATAGCTACAGTGCCTGGCCCTGGGACCACGGGAATTGAATCTGCAGATGCCACAGTGGGTGTTCTCAGGGCACTAGTGTTAAAAACAATCAGTGGAAGCCTTCAGTGTTTATGGCCTTCAGTATTGGCGTCTATGGAAAGTGGGCTGCCCCTCAGGGTCTTTGTTTCTGTGGCATTCTTGTGCCCAAACAGCCCCCGACAAGGCAGCTCAGCTTATGCATGGAACACCCCTTCTGCTTCTGTTTCCCCAGAGAGGCTAAGCCATGCACAGAGTAAGTACAGGACTTTGCAATGAATGAACCCAAAGTCTTCCACTTCTGGCTGCCCCAGGAGTGCGTCTTGGGCATGACTGTAAGCCAAAGGGTGGGGAAGAGAAGCGTTCAGTCCTTGCAGGGTTCATACCACTGCTTTTGGTTGTGAGGTCAGACTGTCCTCACATTGGTGAGGTCCCCTATTTTTACCCCCAGCTTCACCTGCCCTGCCTAGCCAGGTTCTCCCACCCACCTAGGTCTAGATTGTAGGTGCTCCCTCCCCTCCTTGTGAAGCCCCCTTAATCATACCAGGCAGAATCTGAGAATGAATTGCCAACAACTTGGTGCTTTCTTAGCCTTTTCCTCAGACTACCTGGACCAAAGGAAGTTGGAGAAGCCTCTATCCTCTCCCACCTCCCTCCCCCCCNGCCAACAACTTGGTGCTTTCTTAGCCTTTTCCTCAGACTACCTGGACCAAAGGAAGTTGGAGAAGCCTCTATCCTCTCCCACCTCCCTCCCTCCCTCCCTCCCTTCTTCTTTTCTTCTCTCCTCCTTTCCTCCATTCTTCCTTTTTCCCTTCCACCAACTTTTCCTCCATTCCCCATTCTAACTCTCCTCTCCCCTCTTTTCCTTCCTCCCTTCACGTCTTCCTCCTTTCCTTCCTTCTGAAGCTTCCTAAACTTTTCCTTCTGAAGCATCCTAAGAGCAGGCATTGAGATAGCCCTGTTCTTTCTCCCAGCTTGTTGCCCCAATATGCTTTTTTTTAAAGATTTTCTTATTTATCTATGCATACAAGAGCTGGGGTACAGGCCAGAGGTGTGGGGGTGGGGGTGGGTGAGAGGATTCACCAGAGACAGAGAGGGGAGCTGAACAGGCAGATCCACTGAAGTGCCTGCTGAGGGGAGCAGTGGGCGAGACAAGAGAGGTCTGCTGTACCATGTGGGTCACCTTCCTGGCTGGGGACCAAACTTGCCCTTCAGTTGCTACCGAAGCACCACAGTGCAGCACTAAACCCCTTGTGTCACCAGGGAGGAACCCCCCCCCCACCGCAATGTACTTTCAATGGAAAGTCAATATTATCAAATGAGCAAATGAATGAATGAACATAGTCTCCATGGTGGGCACAGGTAGAAATAAGACCACAGATAATTTTCCAGACCATCTTTGAATGCTTCAAATGAAATGGGAACAATGTTGATATGTAGCTGATCATTCTTCAGCAACAGAAGAATTTGAGATAGAAGCAACTTGTATATTCCAATAAACCCTGTGTAGCTGTCTGGATACAGCCTGTGCCTAAATCTCAGTATTGCACCCCCACGACTCCCTCAAGCATTCATCTTCTGGGTCAGAACTAGAACACTTTGTTCAAAGACATGTTCATGGCAAGCACAGAACATGACATGTAGGAGCCACTTCACTGCCCTGCCATGCCTGCCTCCAGGTGAATGCACCCAGAGCAGTTATCAGAAGACCCACAGGGAGATCCTAGGGCCAGAAGCTGGCTAAGAGCCAGACCCCTCCTGGCCAGCCCAGACCTGCCGAAGGAATAGCACTTGGAGACTCTCCCTGTGGATATAGACGTGGGCTGGACTCAGCTGGACTCATCCCTCTATGCATCAGATGTGGATCTCACCACACTTGTAACTCAAGCATCTATGTTTAGCATCTGTTCACCTGAATTATAAGAGCAAAACTAGATGAGGACTTTGGTGGTCAAGAAGGCACCAGCACATCCCCAGGGACACGCTGATAGACAAGTCATGGAGCTGGTTTCAAGGCAAGCTCCCTGCTGCCCACTCTTGCTATTTATTAGCAGGAATGAACAAGCGTGATGGATTATGTGACAATGGCAGGAAGAGCAGGGCCCAGGGGAAACAAAGGGTAATCAGCTTGATGGAAGTGGGGTCCAGAGGAGACAAAAGGTAATCAGATTTATGGGGAATGGGGGGGACATGTCAGCAACACATACAGGGATGACTTCCTGTACAGGTACTTGGGGTAGTTTCTGAGCTACTCCCAGACCACTCAGACCATGGCCATGTGATCAGTCACCGCTACCTCGGTGTCCCCGGCTGCGTAATGATGTGGGCCATTGTCTTAGGCAGTCATGCAGTATGGCCTTATCCAATTCTTTCACACACCACAGGTGCGGAGAGAGGCCATATACACACAGGTGCGGAGGCCCTAAGTGGTAGAGAGGCCACAAGCACTCAGGCAGAATCAACTCTGTCTCCACACTAGTCCCAGTGTGCCACTAAACCAGGGTCTTGAGGATTGTTCTAGAGATGCTTAGGTATTATCATGCATTATTGAATATAGTGGAAATCCTGAGAAAGCATGATCTGTACATCTGGGTACCCCCTGTCATGCTGGGAGGTCTCTGCATTGGGTGACAATGTTGTAGGGGGCATTTTGGATCTAATAGTCCCCCCAAACAAGCCTGGTGACCAAGATATGAAAAGAGAAGGACAGCACCCTTCATCTTTTGGTCTGTATGTGGGGCAGGCAGGAGATTTTCCTGGGGAAGAAGTGAGTGGAGTTGTTAAGAATTCAGGACATGACTTGATGGTGTGTGAGAAGCAGGATGGATGGTTCTTGAAGGCATTATGCCAAAGCAAATAGTTCGAGAGAAAGACAAATACTATAGGCTCTCACTTAACTGTAAAATCTCTTTTTTTTTTTTAAGGCAAAAAAAATCAAACTCATAGAAAAATAGATGAAGGCAAATGGCTAAAGGCACGAACTTGCAGGGGTTGGATGAATGATTGGGGGGAGGAGACCCACGTGAGCACTGTCGCTAACACTTGTGTACGTTCCATAGGAAAGTCAAGAGAGTAAATCTTGGAGCTCTCAAGGAGAGCTCAAAGTAACTCAAGGAGCTCTCATCACAAACAGAAATCTTTTCCCCATGTTTCTTCCTTCTTTTCTTTTTATTATGATGTGAGCTGAACTATACAGACATTTCACAATGTATATAAATCAAACCAACATGCTAGACATCTTAGTCTTACACATTAATGCACATCAATGATGTCTCAATTACTAAGTGATTGCTTGATTTCATTTTGGAGATAGGGCTTCAGGCGGTCATTGAGCTTGAACTTGGCCATGGTAGCACCTCAATTGTCTGCTTCTTTTCTGCCATGAGTGTGATGATTTGGCCAGTGTGGACCCCAGCCACCTGAGTGGCCTGTCCCTGGGTTTACAAAGGCATTCACATACCTGTGTGCGCGGCCTGTTAACCCCAGCACAGGACATCGCGGTATGGATGTGGATGGTACATTTGACTGTGAAAGTCATCTTTGCCCCAGCTGTTCACCATGTCCTTGTTGTGAAGCATGGTGACCTGAGATAACCAGCTTGGGGACCTTAGTAACAACCTTTTGCTCAGTTCCTGGTAACATAGGCCTGATATGAATCTTGCTTCATGTTAGACCATATTCAGCCATGAGGAAGAATGAATCTGAGGGCTCCCATTGTTACAGGGCAGGGAGAAGGGCACTACAGAACTTTTAAACTTGTCCTCTCTAAATGGGTTCTGCTATTCGCCGCATTAAGACAAATATATAAGGTTTTTAATGGAAAGGAACTTTAATATAATTAAGGAATAATATAGAAAAGATAAAGAATATAGTTATCAAGTTAAGAATTTAAAGTTATTTATTTTTTTGAGAGTAAATTTTAGCTAAATAGGATTGGCTTAAAGCAAGGTCCAAAAACCTGCCACAAGTTTAAAGGACCTTTCAGTGGAAACCTATAGAAAAGAGTTAGAAAGAGTTAGATAAATTTTGGGAGAAGAGCAAAATTAAATTCAGATGAAAGCTGCCATTGTTAACCTCCCCACGGGTCATTTATTTACATTTGTTTTAACTAGTCCAAGACCAAGAAGCCAGCACAGTTTTTTTACATGTCCCTTGGCTCCACTTGCCTCCTCCAGGTCTCCTTGCTGTTTTTTATTTTGCTTTTTTTCCCCCTCCCTTCCATCTGTTTTTCATTTTCTCTCCAGCATCTTCTTATTTTTGCTTAGCTCCACCCCACTTAGGGTGGGACAGAGATTCTGGGACTTTTTTTTTTCCTAGGGACCACTCTGTTACACCATGACTACTGACCTTTTTACTCACTCCTTGGTATGCAACTATATGACTCACCTCTTGGTCTGTAGTCACGCCATATCTGACCATGCATACCTGCCAATGCAAACCCACCCAGAACTTAGTAGAAACTGGAAGTGTATATAAGCTCCTGACTTCCTACAAAGGGGGCTCAGCCTTGGGATGTGAATCTGCTGAGTCAGCACCGGTGCATTAAACCTGCTTCTTATTAGCCCTGGTGTCCAGGTTTCCTTTGTGCCACATAACAGTTAGTACAATATGGGCAGTCATCCCAACTTTAGTGAGAAGCGACTCATAGTTGTCTGATACCACATGGCCACAGAGTGGGAACCCATTCCCTTCTGTTTGCTTCTGCCCCAGGTCAAAGATGCCAATCTTGGCAGCAGGGACACCTGGACTGGATAGAGACTTAGGGTACAGCTTGTTCTTGCAATACTGGTAACACAAGGTGGGGCAGCAGCCTGGGAAACACCAGGCCCTTCTGCCCAAGGGAGAGAGCTGGAAAAAAAAATTTTTAATTAAAGGAAACTAAGAGGGAAACTCCAATAAGAAAAATTTTAACAAGGGTGGGGTGAGAAGCTTGATATTAATTTATACTGAACCATGGAATTTGAACATATGTCATACATATATCACATAAAAGGATATATTTTTATATATGTTTAAGAAATATATATTATTTTCTAATTTCACTTGAGCTTGAAAGATCACATTCATCATTCATTCATAATCTTTTAACTGAAATGTATTTATGTTCTTTTTTGCTTCATAGTCCATAGTAAATAGGTTGCAATGTATTTATTTAATCTACTAATGATGGACATTTTAATTATTTCTAGATATTCCCTTTACAACCAATGCTTTTTGTATATACAGGCACTGGGTTACATATGTGTAAGAGTTTCTCTAGGACAGAAATTAATGAGGTAATTATGTAGATATCTTCAGCTCCACTAGAAAATAACAAAATGTTTTCCAAAGTAATTTTACCATGTGCCTTCCCAAACTCTTGATATATATGAAAAGTAATGTTGTCCAATATTAAATGCCATTGGTCTTATTTTTTTTGCCAATTTGGAATGGTATCATTTGATTTAAATTTGCATTTTACCGATTATGAAGGAGGTTGAAGGAGGTTGAGTACTTATTCATAGTTTTATTGGCATTGGGATCTCCAGTTCCATTCTATATCTGTTCTAGTCTCCGCTCCCCACCCTTTTTTCTATTTAGTCATTGTTTTCCTAATGACTTAAAGGAGTTCTTTACATATTCAGAATAATGGTCCTTTGTTGTTTATATATGTATTTCAGAGAACCTTGATTTGGTTTTTGCATGCTAATATGAAAAGGTACTCTTAATTTTCATATGAAAAAATGTACCTTTTCTTTAAGCTGTTTTTGAATCTTCTCCTGCGAACACTTCTCTTACCTAAATCAGAAAGCTGGTCTCTTATCTTCTAAAAAATTGAACCACACTGTCTTAATTACTGTAGTTTTATAATAAGTCTTAAAATCAACGAGTGTTAACAGATTCATCTTCTCCCAACTTTATTCTTCTTTTTCAGTTGTTTCACTATTTTAGGTTCTCCTATATGAATAGGGACTCAGTTTGTCAATAAACCTGATGGAAATTTGGTTGGAGTAACCTAGCAGACATTAGTTTGGGGAGAACTGACATTAAACACTATTGAGTTTTAACCAGGAACCACACAAACACTTTGGTCTGATACTAGGTAGCCAGCTATGTTTTCTCTGTTGAAGCCATGACTCGAAAGCTTCCTTGGGTGTAAAGGAATATGTTTCAGATTTCAGTGGGAAAGCATACTGAATAGAACTTGAGATTGAATGTCAGAAGGCCTGAACCTTCTAGCTTTATTTACTAGTTGAAAGAAGTAAGTCTTTTGAGTTTCAGCTTTGTCATCTATAAAGTGAGCATAACAAAGACTTAGGATAGTTAATCCTTTGAAAAGGATCTTCATATAGTAAAGATCAAAGAAACAAAGAGAGCAATTACAACCTACTTTTGCAGGTTCTTATGAGGATTAAGATTTTAGCAAAAATCTTGGCAGGGTCTCTCCCTGGTGGCACAAAGCATTAAATCACAGCACTATGAAGCATCCACAGCCACTGGGGTATGAATTCAATACCCAGCCAGGGAGGTGACCCACATGGCACAGCAGACCTCTCCTGTAACAGGGTCATCCCCAGGAAAGGGGGAAGTTCCAGAATCCCAGTTCGCCCTAGGTGGGTGGAGCTGAGCAGGGAAGAAGATTTGCAGAGAGGAGGACAGAAGGAAGGGAGGAAGAAGGAAGCAGGATGGAGAGCAGCAAGGAAATGTGGAGGAGGCACATGGATGGAGCAGAGGGACATGTGAAGAAACTGCACTTGCTTCTTGGTCTTGGACTGGTTGGAACAGATGTGGGTGAGAGACCCGTGGGGAGGTTAACAGTGGCAGCTGTCATCTTGATTTTGATTTTGCTCTTTTCCTTCCAGATTTGTCTGACTCTTTCTGACCCTTTTCTATGGGTCTCCACTGAAAGGTCCTGTAGACGTGTGGCAGGCTTTTGGACCTTGCTTTGGGCCAATCCTATTTGGCCGGACTTTTACCCTCAAGGAGATGGGTAACTTTGGATGCTTAACTTAGTAACTATGTCCTTTGTCCTTTCTGTATTGTACACTAATTGTATTAAAGTTCCTTTCCATTAAAGGTTTTATATGTTTGTCTTAATGCGGCAGATGGCAGAACACATTCAGAGAGGGAAGGTTGGGGGTTCTGGGGTGCTCCTCTCCCTGCCCTGTAACACTCCTGCCTCACCCGCTGTTCCCCTCAGCAGGTGTACTTCAGTCAATATGTTACAGGGCAGGGAGAGGGGCACTTTAGAATTTTTAAACTGTTTTTTTAATGGATTTTGTTATTTGCTGCATTAAGATAAATATATAAGATTTTTAAAGGAAAGGAATTTTAATATAATTAGGGTATAATATAGAAAGGACAAAGAATATAGTTATTAAGTTAAGCATTTAAAAGTTACTTATTTTTTTTTTTTAAGATTTATTTATTTACGCATACAAACACTGGGGCACAGGCCAGAGGTGTGGGGGGGTGAGAGGATTCACCACACACAGAGCGGGGAGCAGAACAGGCAGATCAACAGAAGTACACTGCTGAGGGGAGCAGCGGGCACAGCAGGAGAGGTCTGCGTGCCATGTGGGTCCCCGCCCTGGCTGGCGGCAGGGATCAAACTCGTGCTGCGGTGGCTGCGGTTTGCTTCATAGTGCGTTGCTTAACCCACCGCGCCACCAGGGAGGCCCCAAAAGTTACTTATTTTTTTGAGGGTAAAAGTTTAGTTAAACAGGATTGGTTTAAAGCAAGGCCCAAAAGCTGCCACAAGTTTAAAGGATTTTTTAGTAGAGATTTATAGAAAAGGGTTAGAAAGAGTTAGACAAATCTGGGAGGAAAAGAGTAAAATTAAAATTAAGATGAAAGCTGCTATTATTAAGCTTTTTATGGGTTTTTTACTTATTTTTGTTTTAACTAGTTTAAGATTAAAAAGTAGGTGCAGTTTCTTACATGTTTTCTCCTCTACGTGCCTTCTTCACATCTCCTTGTTTTTTATTCTGCTTCCTTCTTCCTTCTGTCTTCCTATTTCTTTTTTTAATATTTTTTATTTTGCTTAGCTCCACCCACTTGGGGCGGAACAGGGATTCTGGAACTGCCCCCTTTTTTGGAGACTACCCTGTTACAATTCTGCCTGTTCTGCTCCCCACTCTGTCTCTGCTGAATCCTCTCACCTCCCTGGACTCTGGCCTGTACCCCAGCTCTTGTATGCATAAATAAATAAATTTTTTTAAAAATCTTGGCAATGCATGTGTTTCCTTATCTCCATTAAAAATGTAACTTTTTATTAAATTAATGAACTATTACTTCCTTTAATGTTACCCTAAATATGTATTTTAAATAAAATTTAAAAAAGTCCCACTGCCAAGCTTTATCAAGTGATGCCCACATTCCTGAGGTGATGGTACACTGGTGAAATGGTGGTGAGAAATGGGGACCAGGATTGATGCCAACTATATGTAAATAAATAAATAAATAAGAAGTTGTTAGATTGTGAATTTATGTTGAATTTTTTTAATGTATTTTTGCATCTATTGAGATTTCTCTGAATTAATATATATTGATGAGACAAATAATAATAATGATTCTCTAATGTTGAGATATTCATATATTTTAAAAATAAAAAACATTGGCATACAAAAAAAAAGTGATGCCCACATTCATCTTCCACTGTCAGCCATCACTGTGGGCTCTCCCAGGCAGACAAAACTTCTCATCCTGAATCTTTCTAAGCCATCAACAAACTGTAACTGAAGTACAAGGATCCTCCAAGCTTGTATCAGTCAAAAAGTGTTGATATTTATGATTGACACCTACGGGGTTCTCAAAACTATGTAGTTATAAACTTTCTTTCTGAAGATTCCATCCAAAGGAGAAACAAAAGAAATTCTAAACTCATTGCCTATTCAAAGCACCCTCAAGAAGGTCCTTTGCTATTTACAATTCTTACAACCTCTCCTACTAATCTTAAGGTATAGATTAGTTCACACCTGTACTCCTCAACCTGGTTCACGTTCTTGAGAGATAATTTTCACCGTGGCAATAAGGGGGAAACCCCTCTGAATCTTAAAAATCTCACCTGCCAGAAAGCAATAATACCTATGATGATGAAACCTGGCTGCAAATATGCAGCCCAGAGGAAGCACTCCCCTCCTTCATTCTAGAACACTTCGCCCAGATTCCTGCTTTAAGGGTGGAAAGAATGCTATGTGCTGACTGTTAAATAATGATGTGTATGAGACACTCCTTGGGCCAGATGGGCTTCCATCCAAAGGCTTCTCTTCCTTAAGCCCTGGGGATGTACATGCAGTTGGGGTTCTGGGGAATCTGGAGCTAGAGCATCTCACTGACTGTCACCTTGCCATATAAAACCCCAAGCATATGACCTTTCACACGAGTCACCTCAGTTGAACCTTTTTGTTATATTTCTCTAGATTTTACTTTACCTACGTAAGGTAGAACATTCTGCTCTCCGGGAATCTTGGAGGATGACATTCTTTCTTTTCCATCCATCCCCTCACTTAGTCTCCCAAAGGGTAGTAAGTGACTTATTTGATGAATTCAAGACTTTTCCTGAATTTGCATTCTCTTTATCTGTGAGAAAGATTCTTAGGCAGGCATTTTCCACCAGAATATGACTGGCTTTGCCCAATACTGCACTTGGCCACATTCGGTCTAATGATGCCTATTGCAGACCTGTGTGCAAGGCTCAAACTATCTTCCCCAATCCAATCTTGTCAGAAACAAGGCTGCCACCTTGATGTCCCCACACCTGATCCTTGTGTCTGTTGCTCAGTAGATCCTCAACTCGTGAAAAAAAGAGCAGTGCTCCTCAAAGTGTGATTAACAGCTGAGAGCCATTGCTTTTACTTTTGGTTGCCAGAGATGTGTCCGTGTGAGGAACTACATTATAACAGTATGCGGGTCATCAAGTCAGTGTGGCCAAGCAAGCTCAAATAGAGAAGCCCAACTGCAGTGTGTGAGGGCATTCAATCAATTTATGACTTGAGTAAATATTTGTCTAAGCTTTGATCCAAGGGTAGCTTCCTTTGAAAATTTTTTAAATAATGGAGACTGATGAAAGTCCAAATTTGCAAATAATGATTTTCATTTCCGCTTCTTTTTTTTTTAAGATTTAATTATGCATATAAGAACTGGGGTACAGGTGTGGGGGTGGGTGAAAGGATCCACCAGAGACAGAGTGGGGAGCAGAACACGCAGACTGACTGAAACACATTGCTGAGGGGAGCAGCAGGTGAGACAGGAGAGATCTGCTGTGCCATGTGGGTCAGCTCCCTCACTGGAGGCAGGGATCAAGCTCCTGCTGCAGTGGCTGTAGATGCTTCATAGTGCAGTGCTTAACCTCTTGTGCCACCAGGGAGGCTGCCATTTCTGCTTCTTTAAAATCAATACCATGTATAGCTCTGACTTTGGTAATGTTACAAAACTGATGGCAGGATTCAATCAGGAGTAACTCTGGCCACATGCCCTGAATCAGGTTTACCCAGATGACTGGGGACACTCCACAAGTGGCTGTCAGATGATAACCCTTAAGGACACAATGTTCTTACCTGTACCTCTGGGAAAGATCGTATCTTAAAACACCCCATACTATCAGCCCCAGGGGATGAGCCTCCCCCTTAGACCCTGATTCCATCTTGCTTACCATGATCTGGAGTAATTTTCAACATTTCTGGGCCTTGATTGCATCTTTTCCAAATTAAATGAATAGTAGTATTTTCTAAATTTCCTGGGAATCACTTAAGTTAATGCTTATTGAGTATTTGGAATAATACCTGGTAGGGAGTAAAACACTGGTTCTGGAGCCGGGCTGCCTAACTCAAACACCACCTACTCAGCCTCTGCAGGTGCTGGTTTTTCTCATCTGTGAAGATGGTATAACAACTCTTAGTTCTTTGGTTATTATGACAGATGGGTGAGGTTATCTATGCAGAGTTCACAGTAAGCAATAATAGAGACAGTTTATTCTTTTCTACTATGTGGAAGCAGATTGGAAGAAGTCAGTCCAGGTCTGTTATGCACAATTGAAAGAATCTAGGCTCTTTCTATCTTGATACTTTATCCATGCTGCCTCATGATTCCAGTAGGCTGCTTGAGCTCCAGCCATTATTTACACATTCCACACAGCAGAAATAAAGAAGGGACAAAAAGGGCTGGTGTAACTTTCTATTAGCCTCTAGACTAGCCAAGAAATGTTCTCTTAAAAAACTTCATTCCCTTTGCCTGGTTAGCATGGAATTAGAACATTTTATCAACTCTAATTATATATATATATATATATATATACACACATGTATTTTTTAAAACAGGTTACATGTGTATATAATGGCTGATCATGTATTTTTTTATCATTTATGTTTTATGGAAGATGCTCTTTGATAATCTTAAATTTTGTGGAGTGAGAAGTTTGAGGATCTGGGAGTTTTGAACTCTCCTTATGCTATAGACCCCATCCTGGGTTCAGGACCCTCTAGGAGAAAGAATTCATCCAAGAGTTTGGTATAAACCAGGTAAGATTAATTAAAGGCTTGCACTTGAGCACAGGGAGGCAGCCCCAAGGATAGGACAGGATTCTAGCGTGATCCTGTGAGGGGAGTCGGGATGAGTTAAGCAGACTTTGGAGATCCAGTCTCTTTCTTTGAGATCATCTGGATCTCCCAGAGCTTACATGTTTGACCTTCCACAACCCTGGAGGTTCCATGCCATCAGGGCTGCTTGGAAACTCATGGAATGTCCCCACCCCATAAGAAATGGAAGAAGGCCATGGCTCAGGGGCACACAAAGCTTGAGTGGAACAATGTGTAAATGAGAACAAGTAGACATAAACAAAGCAATTATAGAAAAATGCAGTCTCTCCAGTGACCATCACGTCTTCCCAGACCTGGACACCCTGGTGGCCTGGTATCAAGCCTGACCTGTTTCTACACCCCCCCCCCCATCCTTCCACATCCCCTATCTCATTTGGAAGAATTCACACCAAAACGTGCACTTCGATTTGTGAGTATAATAGATTTTTGATGCTTTGAAAACATATTCCTTTCACAAAAATAATAAAAATATGTCCAGTGACCTCTGACTCATTTACTCCCATACATTTCAAACTTGGCAAGTTGTTTTGATGATGGCCTTTACTTTTCTCTTAACAAAAGAATCGACTGACGTTTCATCATGTGCTTCCAGAAGGCTCTGCAAAGTCAGTGAGTTTCTTAAGAGGGTGTGCCCATTTCTTGACAAAATCTTGTGATTCAAATGGCAATTCAAAGCCTTGATTCTGATGAAACTGATGATGCCTGCAGCAGCAGACAAGACTTCTTTCAGGATTTTCGCAGAGTACTTGAAATTTATAATGAAATTTAGAGCCTCCTCAGACTGAAAGGAGTCCCTCCCCAGCTCTTAGGCACGCACCACCCCCTTAGCCTATGTTAACTCCTTCAATGTTGTCATTAGTCTATGAAGTCATTGTACTCCTTCATTTAATGAATGTATTCCTTTTTATTATTATTATTATTTGTCATAGTCACTGACACAGGTGCTGCATTAAAGTTTTAAAAAAATTAATTTATTTTTATTTATTTTTCTTACAATATTTGCTTTCTTTTCTAGATATAGTCCCCAAAGAATTACCACCATCAATTCACCCGTACACTGTCACCATAGTCTCTTGTGCTCTTTCCGTCCCTGCTTTGATCCCAATCCCTCCCTCTTTCCTGCAGAATGTCTCTGATTTGTAATTGTCTGTTTAGTTTTTTTATTTAAAGATTTATTTATTTATGCATGCAAGCACTGGGGTACAGGCCAGAGGTGTGGGGAGGGAGGGTAAGAGTATTCACCACGGAGAGCAGGGAGCAGAACAGGCAGATCAACAGAAGTACACTGCTGAGGGGAGCAGCGGGCACAGCAGGAGAGGTCTGCTATGCCATGTGGGTCCCCTCCCTGGCCGGCAGCAGGGATCAAACTCGTGCTGCAGTGGCTGCGGTTTGCTTCATAGTGTGTTGCTTAACCCACTGCGCCACCGGGGAGGCCCCTAGTTTTGTTTTGTTGTTGTTGATGTCATTATTATTTTTTTTCCTTGATCTTCTGTATTCCTCCTATAAGTGAGACCACCCGGTATTTTTCTCTTACATTCTGACTTATTTCACTGAGCATAATGCATCACATTTTGAGTCTGTGGTGGGCTTCCCTAGTCATCTTGGTCTTGTACGTCAAGCGGTTGGAAATAAATTGGGGGAGGAAGTGAGGATGATATGTAGGGGACTATTTATTGCATAGAACCGGCAATCACAGCACATCACAATCGCCTCTTTACCCACACGAGTTGTTAAACATTTATCAACAGACCTCTGACAATAATCATCATTGCCAAAATTTCTTGACCGATTTATTCCTCCATCTTTTCTCTGGAATGTTCACGAACTGCCTGTAAATGAAGGCATGTGCCCCCTGGAGGACGGTATCGTCCCTGCAGCTATTTCAAGAGGTGGCAGGTTTTCCAAGTCATCTGCACATCTGTGATCTAAGGTAGACATCCTCTGGATATTTTAATTTTATGTCTGTTTCTTCTCTCAAAGTACCAGATACTTTGAAGTACATGGCATCAAATTAGAATTCCACTATACCTTCTACTCATTCTTTCACAGTCTTTAGAGCTTTTAGCACTTTTTACTACCCGTTCTGTCCTCAATCTCAGTCACTTTCCTTATCCATATAATTCTTGGTGTTGCTGATGCCACAGTTAATGGAGCTCCCAAGTTAATGTCATAGTTCATGAGCTTCCCCTCTTTTTATTAATTACCAATAACTCTACTACCATTAAATCACAAATTGAAGTGTCACACTTCAACTAAAACCTCTTTACCCCAACTTATTTCCTTAAATACTCAAACTTCATCAATTCTTTGACACCATTAAGATTTCTAATTGACTAACCTTCTCATTTCACTTTTCATCACCATCATGGATAGTGAATGTCTTTTCCCCTAAACCTCCATTTATCCAACTTAGACTTCAGGTCCTAACACAATAACTGCTAGCATTTATATTGAGTTGGCAAATGGATTTTTTTCTCCATTCAGACAGAACAGAAAATAGAGTGGTTTACAGTTTTGCCACAAGACTAAGTTTTGCCCTTTGTCACAATTCAAAGATATCTGAAGCTTCTGGATATCTCACATGGAGCAACTATATCAAGAAGAGGGTGCTGAACCCTCTAAACAGAGGGTGCTGTTCCCACTAAAGCAGCAGGGAACATTTACTATACTAATGACATCATGCTAGTTAGACCCTCTGAGCAATGGGGGCCTTGGAAAGAAATATGGACTCCATAGGTCATTTGGAGTCCTCAACTCACAGTAGTGGTGAATGACTTGGCTGGTGCAATCTTGTGAATGATAACAAATATCAGTCATCCAGATGACCAAAATAGATTTTTCATGGATGAACTATGGTCATAGAACTAGTTCCTGATTCACAGCCTCCCAAAGCCTCAGGATGTTCTGTGCTGAGAGTGATCAAGGTATCTTTTGTTATATGAATGAAGTGATGACTTTTGGAAGCACCTAAGGATGGACAGGCTGGCTGCCTGGTGGGAGATGCCGCAGTGCTGAGAGCTTGGGGCTTTCATTCCCATCCCAGACCTCCAGGGAGGAGTGAGGAGGCTAGAGGTTGAATCAATCACCAGTGGTCAATGAGCTAATCTATCAAACTTATATAATGAAGCCTCCATAAAAATCCCAATGAACAGGGTTCTTTCTCTGAATTGGTAAACATGTGGAGATATGGACAGCCCCAGATAAGCCATGGAAACTTCATGGAAAGTCCTTCCCCCGTATCTTGTCCTTCATCTTGTCCCATATTTCTTCTTCCTGACTCTTCCTTGAGTTTTTTCTCAGAATTAATCAATGATCTATTAAGTAAGAAGTTTCTCTGAGTTCTGAGAGCCACTCTAGCAAATCAGCCAAACCTCTGGTTTATAACCAGTGGGTCAGGAGCACAGGCAGACATCTGGACTTGCAGCTGGCACTGGAAAACTAAGGGGTGGGTTGTGGAACCTCCAGTCTGTAGCTACTTGTTCAGAAACACAGTTAATTGCCTGGGCTTGTAGTGTCTAAAGAGAAAGGTGTTCTTGGGAAACTGAGCCCTTTATTTGTGGAATCTGGTGCTATCTCCACATCGATGGTGCCAGAACTGAGCTGAATGGAGTTGAATTCTTGGACATCCTGCTGGTGTGCGGAAGCCTTGCATAGAAACTGGGTCCAGGAATGCTTTCAGCTGACAGGTCAGGGAGTTCAAGGAGAACTACTGGAAGATCAGAGGTCAGAGGCCTGAAGGATGGACATATGGATGGGCCACACGAAGGTGTACAAAGTGTGAAAGTCCTCACATCACATGTCATCCACCAGAGGATGCCGTCTATCCGAGCGGACGTCCCCCGGGCTGCGTCATCTTCAGCCCTGTGCTGGTCCTGCGGGCACATGAGCAAAGCAGCACCAGGCATTGCAGCCACAAACCAAGGGTCAAATCACACACCTTACATGCTGGGAAAACCAGAAATTTATTCAGAGAGGAGTAAACATCTATTTGGGGTATAGATTTCTTTTTCTATGAAGAGGGCCTCGGGCAGCATTCTCAGAGGTTTCTCTGGTTATGTCTCCCATATATTGTGCCTCAGACCAGGGAGCTCACTTTACAGCAGAGGAGAGGTGAGGGCAAGCACATGACTCGAGGTCACCCATTGTATCAGGCACCACAATACCCAGACACTGCTGGGAAATCGCCGGATCAACCTGTTCCAGGCACAGTGTAGCGTAACTGAGTCAGTGTTAGCAGGAATGGAGCGTTGTCAAGAGAAAGTATATAAATTGACTCCGAGACCTTTACTAGGTGCTATTGTAAATGTCGCTGGCTCTCTGAAAGCCAAACTGAACCAAGAGAAATGTCTTTACACAGAGGGGCTTATGGCCACTAAGGGAGTCGGTGACATAGGCACCCCCAAACATCCAGCTCCCAGAAAGGTGGGAGTGCTGAGATTACATAAAAGCTGAAAGTGAGGGAAGGGCAGGATTTCACATTTCTGGGTCCCGGGAGGTGCCAGGGAATCCAAGTGACAGGAATCAAGGTGTCTGACTTTCTCAGCAGAGTGTATTCTCGGCAATCGGCAGTTGTTTGGTTCTGATACTGCTCTCAACCCCAGAGGGACACAGAGAATTTTACTAGGGATGTAACACACTCTTCCAAGTTCCCAGGAATGCAGTTGGAACCAGCTAATGGTTAATCACTAGGAGGGGTTAGAGGGAAAAGAAAACAAAGGATGGTTACAAAGGATGGTTAGAGTTTTATTTTATTTACTCCTAATTCTTAATCCAGGGGAGTCTTTTCATTGCTGCAAAGTGAAGGAGATCCTGCTCTACTAGGTCCCCAATGGGTCTATTTTATTCTATTTACTCCTAATTCTTAATCCAGGGGAGTCTTTTCATTGCTGCAAAGTGGAGGGGATCCCAATCCACTAGGTCCCCAATGGGTCTAGGAGGCAGAGCATGGAAGCGGAAGTTGGAGTAAGCCCCTTGGCCACCACTCTCAGGGATCCCTTGGTGAACTTTTGCTTCCCAATCTTGCACCCCTGGATTCTGCAGGGCTGGGTGTCCGGATTCCCATGGGGGAATATTTTTGCCAGGGAACAAGGGAAGAGTGCCATTAAATCACAAGCTCTGAGTGCCGCCTGGTCCTTGGAGTGTCTTGTGCCAAAGGACCAGCAAGTAAGACGAGGGTCCACCATGCTAGAGGATAACTCATCATGATCAACAGTAGGTGCTTGATGAGAGGTTGGGTGCTCTGCTATATGGAGTGGATATGTGCACGTTATCCAGGTGTGGGCCACACCAGCAAGGAAGTCCCCAAGGCCTACTGAGGTCACTGCTGGGAGTGAATTGTGGAGGAGGAAGAGGATGGGGTCTAGCTGTGACCCTGAGCCTAACTGAGCACAGAGGCTCTGGTTCATCTACTTACAGTTCATCCCAATTTACCTATCAACTCTTCACAGTTTCTCAGGGAAGGCCCTATTGCTCCAGCTTTTGGGAGTCCCAAGAGTCTTCAGCTCTCAGACCCTTCAGATACCGCCCCAGATATACCTTGCCCAGTGTCACACCCTTAAGGAAAGGGCCCTTAAGGAGAAGGTGGCCCTTTTCCATTGCTTAATCCATTTTGTGATTTGGTCTGAATACCTGGCCATCTTGGTGCAACTGGGAGCATCTCCCATGGGTCTTCATAGCAGCAAAGTGCCCTGTAGGGTTGCCCAAGACTATAGGAGGGTTTGCTTCACAGTCTGATTTCTCCCTCTGCTCACTCCTGCGCTGGTTTCTTCTCTTCCCAAGGGTACTCCTAGATAAATATCCAGCATGTGAAATTCCACATCAGAGTCTGCTTCCCAACCTGTGACACCATCCTAGACCAAGACACCATCTTTCTGCTGCCCCGTGCCCAGGCTCTGCACTTGGCCCGATGTTCTTCCTCCTGACACCGTTGAGTCTGTGTTCTACACACAGCGACATACGCTCCTGGGCGGAACACATCAGATCACTACATGCCTCTGATAAAGTCTTCCAATGTCACATTCAGAATAAAACTCCCCATTTGCGGTGACCCTTCAAGGCTCTACATAACCACACTTGTACCTTCCCCTTTGGGCTCCAACTTCTTTTCCAGCTCTCTGCTTTTCCCACACATAGGTCCTGTTTCTCCCCCACCATCCTCCTGCCCCCTGGCCCACACATGCACAAACCAACTCATTCCACCTTCTGGGTCTCTTCTCCCCCATCAGGATGCATCTCTCAGGCATGTACATAGTGCATGCTCCCTCTCCATCCTCCCTGTCCAGGCAGTCAAGCCTGTCCTAATCTCAACCCTTATCATCATATTTGCTTGTTATAAGGCATGTTCACTGTCTTTGTTCACTTGCTTTCTCTGGAGCTTTCTTGACTGGAAGGAAGAGGACTAAAGTTTCCGCTGGAGGGGCTGGAAGTTGTGCAGAAGCAAACAGACATCCAGACATCTTTTGTATGTCTGCTGCTAACATGTGGCAGTCACAAATTATAGCAGTTTGGACAATAGTGGTATGTGTGAAGAACTCTACCCCTATGAATTGTGCTTTTTATTTTGATGTCTTTAGTAAGTGTGAGACAAATGAAACATGGCTTCAGTGCAGAATTTATGTGGGCAGTGTAGGATATGGGGGCGCCTGGAAAGGGCCAAAAAAAATCTCAATGATCAAGATAAATTGTACTGTAATGCAATATTTAAAAAATATAAATCCATGATGAGCAAAATGTTAAAAACTTAAAGGAAATCCACTTAGTAACTTCTTAGTTTTGGGTGAGTTGGTATCACCACACCTCAGTCCCTTCAATATCAATTATGGGAAAGGAATAGAAGCAGCTGTCTTGGCCAAGAAGTTTTAAGGATCAAATCCTAAGGATAATGGATTTGAAGTGCCTGATGCATGGAAGACACCCAGAAAATAGTAGCTGTTATTCTGAAGAGCTTGAAATAACTCTACTAAAAGTGAGAAAATATTTGTTTTTCTGTTTCTTCTTTCTTTTTGGTGGTGATGGTGGGGGCGGGGGGTGAGGGGGGAGGTTATTCTTCAGGTTGGTAAGATTAATATTGACAGTTCTCTCAATGATGTTTGCCATCTAAACTTATCTCACAAATAAAGATAAATCAATATTGACCGACTGGCCATCTCCCCAGTAGACCATATCCTGAGAATTTAGGTCCAGCCTGTTCCATCACAGCAGCTGAGGCCAATATCCTCTTCCTATGTCTTCAGCAAATTGTTACACAAATCCAAAGGACCAATCCCAGGTGTTCTTATTCCAAAATGATTACTAGGCATGTTACAGGGAAATTTTAATATAAAATGGTTTTGTTTGATGGGGTTTTTATTTGTGTGTTTGAAAGGTATTTATAATAAGTATTAATTGTAGGTATATGTGATAAAGGTTAATAAAGGGTTTTCTTTTATAAAAGAAGGGGAAATAAAGTAGTAATAATATAAGGAGAAGATAAATAAATTTGTAAATATTTTATTAGATTTTTTGAATTGAAATGTAACTGTGTTGCAAGCTGGTTTTGAAGGAAGAGAGTTGGTCTTGAATGAAGGGAGAGAGGGTCTTGAATGAATGGAAGAAGGGAGGGGGTGGGGGGAGAGAGAAGCCATTGCTGGCATGACCACAAAGCTCACTGTGTGGACTGTCCCTCGTGTGGGGTTGTAGGGTTTACCTGGCCCCCTTAAGTGAGGAGCCACGACAAGACCACAGATCAGAGGGAAATCAGAGATCTTCGAACTGCAGGTCACAAACCAAGAATGGATTACTAAATTGTTTATCACAGAATATCAGGATAGCATGACTAGAATCAATGCTAAAAGTATGTATATATATGAACTATCACCCATAATAAGGATGAGAATTACCTTGTAAATTTTTGTTTCCATTATATAGACATATGTGTGCTGTGAAATATGTAATATCTACTTTATTGTGCATCACAATGAAAGCATTTGAACCACTGGTATTGAGGTTAAGAGTTTGGGTGCTGCAGCCAAATTCCTTGGGCTTAAGTTCTGACCATGACATTCACTGGCCATGAGACCTTAGCTATTGACCTCTCTTCTGCATCTAGTTTTTCTTTACATGTAAGATGGATTAATCACAGGGCCTCCCTGGTGGCGCAGTGGGTTAAGCAATGCACTATGAAGAAAACAGCCACTACAGCATGAGTTCGATCCCTGCTGCTGGCCAGGGAGGGGACCCACATGGCACAGCAGACCTCTCCTGCCTCGCCCGCTGCTGCCCTCGGCAGTGTGTTTCAGTCCATCTGCCTGTTCTGCTCCCCGCTCTGTCTGGTGAATCCTCTTACCTCCACACCTCTGGCCTGTGCCCCAGTTCTTGTATGCATAAATAAATAAATCTTTAAGAAAAAAAAAAGATGGATTAATCATAGTACCAACTGCAAAGAGGAGTAATAAAGATTAAATGAAGAATGCTGATAAAGTTGGTAGAATAGTGCCAGGCACATACAAGCTTTGTTACTATCAGCAATAGTATCTCCATGTACTGTATGTCAAAGGCCTAATACAGGGCCTGAAACCTAATAAGGGGTCAGTAGCTGTTTATCATTGTGAAGAGGTCTCTGGTAATTACCATATTCCGTTCTCTACTTTGGGGCACACAGGAGGGTGACACTTCCCTATGCTAGTGAAGAGAAGCAGGACCCAGTAACTAGGCCTGGCCAGTGGATTGTAGAGGGAAGTAATGAGTGTCATTTCCAGGCCTGGGCAATTATTTGTTCATTTGGGATTCTCCACTGCTCTTTTACTCTCTCTCTCTCTCTTTTTAAAAATTTACTTTATTTTTGCATGCAGGAGCAGGGGTGTAGGCCAAAGGTGTGGGCTGAGGAGAGGATTCATCAGAAACAGGGTGGGGAGAAGAACAGGTGGAGTACCTGAAATACACTACTGAGGGGAGCAATGGGTAAGACAGGAGAGGTCTGCTGCACCATGTGGGTCCGCTCCCTGGCTAGGGATCTAACTTGTGCTGCAGTGGCTGCTGCTAGCTTCAAAGTGCTGAGATTTAACCCACTGCACCACCAGGGATGCCCCTCTTTTACTCTCTTGTTGCAAACCCTTTAGACTTGATTTTGGAATGCTTTAGACTTGATTTAAAAGCTGACAGCATGGAGACATAGGTGTCTGAAAGTAGAGTATCTTGACTGGCTTTGTGAATGTGAAAAGTCACACCAATGAAACTTTTATAGTCAAAATAGCACCATGGTTGGGACACACACAGCAAGCAATGAGGAACCTCTGCCCAGAATTCTTGAGCGACTGTGAAAGCCAAACCTACTGCCACCCTCACCCCTACCCATTTTATATTAGGGTTACCCTGTAACACTACCACCTGTATTACACAGGCGGTGTTACTAAGTGAAGCACTTGCTACCTTCTGTGCATAAGGGCTCATAACATGACACCAGATTTTGAAAAAAGAAAGAAGTTTCATTGAAAACTAATTGGCAAGGACACAGAAGGGAAACTCAAAACTGCCTGCCTCCAGGGTTAAGAAAGAGAATGAGGGTCTATTGACTTTGGAGACTAGGGTTCAAAACGAAGGAGTTAAATTTTACTGGAGAAGGAATGGGTTAAGGGAAAAGAAATGTGCACTTGTTTGAAGCTCATTGGCTAGTTACAAGGCAGTTCGTGCATGGACAAGTGTGAAGAGGCCTTTCTTAGCTAACTGGGGTATTAAATTTCTGTAGCCCTCTTTTCTGCTCTTTTCTGCTCTAGCCAGCCTGCACTCAGTTCAAGGTTAATCACTTCTGCACAGGCTGTGTTGTGCATTTGCTGATAAGCCTTCAGGCTTTTCAAAAGCAAATCAGAGATCAGAAATCAGAGATTTGCTTTTAAAAGATAATTTTTTTTTCTTTTCTGCATTAGGATCTGAGAACAATTTAACCACATCATAGTAGCATAAAACCTTTATGTTTGTCTATAACAGTTTGATGGAGCTATACTTTACATGCCACAATATTTACCTAGTTATGGTAAATTTAGTGTTTTTCATATATTCACAAAATTATACCAGATCTTACAGAGTCCTGAATAACCAGGTTAAGGAGTTTTTACATTTTACTCTATGAAAATTGGAGAGTCCATTAATGGGAAGTTACAACATGTGTTTATTAATGAAATAGTCATAAAAACAGTATTCCCCATCTTCTTTGGCTCCTTCCTAATTTTATCCATATGTTACATGTTGTTTCCTCATGCTTATAATTATGATCATGATTATAATTATAGTTATGATTTTTTTTCACCATAGCATTATTTTATATACACTTTTCTTTATATCTATATATTGTTTTCAATATAGATATGGCTACATCTTGTTTCTTGCTATTGTTGGACATTTACAATTTTGCTCTATGTGTATAGAACTGTTCTTTCATACTGTGTGTGTGTGTGTGTGTGTTTTCCTTTTAAATTATTCCCTCATGATGAGATTACCAGATTACTCTTGAATGGATCACTTGTTCAGGGTACATTAAGGTTCTTATTGCTCTTGATAAGAATTAGAATTACCAGCATGTTTTTCAGAAGCATTCCACTGAAGGTTTATTTTTAATTTTTTATTTATTTTTCTTACAATGTTTGCTTTCTTTTCTAGGTGTAGAATTTCCACCACCAATTCACCTGTGCACCATCACTATAGTCCCCCATTGAAGGTTTACTAAAGCATAATTTTGTTCTGTGTACAGTGGCATTTTGCTAAGATTACAGAGAAATAGGCAATGAGGAGACTTTTACAGTAACATGTCCCAAATCTAGTGCTATCTTTAGAAATTCCACAAGTCTTGTTAGGGGGGATAAAAACCCTCCTAAATAAATTACACAAATAGGTTATAAACGTCAACCCCCATTCCAAACCTATAAAATCCAAAAACTACAAATCCCATAACGTCATTATCAAAGAACAAATCACACTAAAACCTGAGGGTGGAGTTAAGCAGCCAGGCTAAGAATAAAAGCAAACATGTGAGCCTTGGGGGTCTCTCTTTTCCTTGGGAGCCAGCTCTCAGCGCGCCATTGAATTCCAGCTCCGCAAAACTAGTATAACATTTACAGATCGGTATCCCTCTCTTCCCCTTGTGTTATTCACTACGCTATTTCCACTTCTCTTGTAAATAAAACCCTTTATCAACCTTTTTTGTGTGTGCCTGCAGTTGGGGCATTATAAGTGCCTTTCGAGCGCATGGGTGAGGACCCAGTCAGGCAAACCCGTTTGATGTTAGGGTTGCCCTGTAACAGTCTGACTTTTCATGTTTGCTAATCTAGTCAAAATTCTCCATTTTTAGACAGCTGCCCCTTCATGCACTCAGCTTTTATACTCAGACAACAACAAAAAAATCTTCAAATAGAATCCATGTCCCTAATCTTAACAGATAACCCCTTCTACATGCCAACCTGGTTACTCAAGACATCATTTTCCTAAGAGACTAGCCCTTTGGACAGTACCCTGTAAGGCAAACTCTCTAAGGGACCTAAATGCAGAGAGAGAGGGGCAACTGCTGTTTTATCACAAGGTGAGTTCCCAGTTTCAGGCTCAAATTAGTATTTTATTCTTCAAGGACAAATAGCATCAGAATTTGCCTTCTTTTTTTTTAAAGATTTTATTTATTTATGCATACAAACACTGGGGTACAGGCCAGAGGTGTGAGGGGGTGAGAGGATTCACCACAGAGATCTGGGAACAGAACAGGCAGATCAACCGAAGTACACTGCTGAGGGGAGCAGCAGGCGCAGCAGGAGAGGTCTGCTGTGCCATGTGGGTCCCCGTTAGCGGGCAGCAGGGATCTAACTCGTGTTGCAGTGACTGCGGTCTGCTTCATAATGCATTGCTTAACCCACTGCGCCACCAGGGAGGCCCAGAATTTGCCTTCTAATAATGGATTTTGAAAAGTCAAATGGAAAAAACATCTGAACTAGTTTGTTGTTATAAATTTTACCTACGGGCCACTTCTTAGTAGTGATGAAATGGAAAATCACCAGCATGGAGTTTAGAAAGATCTGGTTCCTGAGTCATTACCAGACAGAGGAAGTTCCCGCTCTTGCATAATTAGGGGAAAGACTGGAGAGTGATGGAGTAGAAAGAGCACGGATTGGGTGGGGTTGACCATCATGGAGAGAGGTTGTTGGAAAGGAACCAACATTGTCTTCAAAGTTCTTCCAGCTACTCTCCTTTGAATATAAAGTGGAAAAGACTATTTTCTGCTTAACAATTAGGCTCGATCAGTTTATTATTTAGTACCTGATGCTAATATGAAATGACTGCTGTTAAATATTTAAAGTTAGTGTTTCTTTTATGGGCCTCTACCTATTCACTTTTCTAAATAGTTCTGCTGAGTTACTATATTGAAACTGGCTGTTTGATAAAGTCTTCCTTTCCAAAGATCGTTTTCTGTATGTTCTGGATCAAACTGATAGGGGCTTCCTAATCTCAAATGATGCTTAAGCATGAGGGAAGACTTGTACAGGCACAGGGCACCTAGGATAGGATGTGAAGATAACTCTAAGAGCCTACACGCAGACTAGGCAAACCCAAACCTCGAAAAGGTTCTTGCAAAAAAGACTGCAAACCATTTCTTTGATAGGCACCTTGATAAGAGCAAAGTGTGCACATTGTAGTCAATAAGATTTGTACAAATTAAGGACAGAACGTTCAAATTCCCAAAGAACATGATACTGGGCTTGGATAATCGATTACCCTTCTGCGTTCTTAAAAACTAAAATGACACAAAGACACCTTCCCAGTTATCTATAGGATTTCTGCTATTTTAGCTAAAAGCTTTCGCGTTTCCGACCTCTACAGCAGCTGAAAGGGGAGGTCTTTCTTCTACCAGCCGCGTGGACCTGGGCCAGCAATCACAGCCAAAGAATCCGGTAGCTCTAGGACCCAGCGGAAGGAGCGTCCTGGCGGAGCCCCCCGGGCAAGCAACCGCGGCGTCAGCCTCGGCGCAGACTGACCAATCAGAAGTGGTCTTTGCGTCGTCGCTCGCCCACTGTGCCCGCCCATCCAGCGGGTCGCGCCGGCTACTTAAAGGTCGCCCGCGGACCTAGGCAAGGTCCTCGACCTGGGTTAGCGGAGCTCATTAGTCATGGCCAAGCACATCGCGCTCTACACTGGCGCCAAGATGCCCATCCTGGGACTGGGCACCTGGAAGGTAGGGGGCTGGAGACGGGTCTTCGCGGTTCGATACGGGCTCCGCGCGGCCTGGGGGCGGAAAGGGACCTCCGGTGACCCGGCGCGGCCCCGGGCACTGGACGCCTGGCCTCCAGGGAGCCTCACTCGGGCCGGCCCCTCGGCGGCCTGGGAGCTGACTTGCCGGGGCGGGCCGCGGGTCTCGCGTGCAGGTGGAGGAGCCGCTTGCCGGAGGCTTCCCCTGCAGACCCTGGGTGGGTAGTGCCCCAGGCCGCCCTTCCAACGGATTCCCGCTGGAACGTCCCGAAAGGGGGCACTATGGGACGGGAGGCTTCGGGGGATGGAGACGGGGAGGGGCCTGCGAGACGGAGCCGGCGGACGGGCGTTGAACGCGAGCGTTCCTCGCCCCGACGGACTTGTTGCTCCTGCACCTTTATCATTCTGTTAAATGGTTTATCCTTCATCTTTCTGATTCTACGCTTACAGGAATAAACATCTTAAGATAAACCGGAGATGGCAAACAATTAAATGAGGTGGCACGAGTTTGCTCAGGAACTGCCCATATTCCCCAGTCCCCAGGCACGTAGCTGAACCCCAGCATCTGGGTGGCCTCCCTTGGGTGGTGTCCTGGGAGCGTAGAGCCCCGCGGGGACTCTGGGGCCTGATGTTACCAACCTTGCAAAACTGTTAGCATGACTCCAACTGTCTGGGAACTCTTACACCTCTGAAATCACTTCCCAGTGCCTGGAAGAAGTGGCTAGGAATAAAAAGGACAGTCTGATCATCTGAAAATTAGGGAGCACGAGAGGTAGGCTGTTACCGTTTCTGGGACAATACCCAACATTTTTAAGCCGCTTGTAAGTTAGCTTTGGGGTATCCTATGTGTTACAGTGCACAGTTATGACCCAGGCTTCCCCAGAGACTTTGAATATGGCCTAGACATAGGGGAGATAAGACAAAGATTGAGGAGCACCTTGAAAAGGTCTGAAATACAACTGAGAAAGGTATTTACCCTAAAACCTGCAGTCAGAAAATTAGTAAATAGAAGGTGAATAAGGATCCCAGTTGCCTCCCAGGTAAGTGTGTCTTGGCCAAAGTGACAGGGTTTTACATTTTTCGTTTCCTTCAAATAGTCCAGTGGTGGCTGCACAGATGGAATTGAATCAGGACCTTGAAGAAGTGAAATTCCTTGGGCGCAGGTTATTATTCCTTTAGGACTGATATGAAAAACCACTTTCTAGGCTGGAACATATGTGGCGCATGAGCATACACACAACCTGAACAAAAGTTCCCCCAAAGGGTTCTTAACCCAGTGGCTTGCACTCAGGTGGTTTTATTCCATTTTGAGTTTTCGAGATGATGGCCCTAACCTATGGCTTGTCATTTGCTCTAGAGTAAAGTAGTAAACATTGATAGATTTAGAGGGTTTTCATCTGATCATGTAATACCCTGAAAACCCCCATGAAACTTCTGTGCATGTAGTCCTCATTCGGGGTCCAGACTGTGTTCCTTCAGGGCTCAGGTAGTGTCTGCCTTGTTCATGACTATTCCCACACAGTGCCCGGTAAATGGCAGGTACCAAAAGGCATGTTTTGAATTAACAGGAAAGAGAAAGGTAACTTTAGATATGGGGGGAGGGTGTTGGAGAGGAGATGAGGTGTTTAGAGAATGGTTGAAGGCATAGGGGGTGAAATAAATAGGCAAAGTGTCTACTTGAAGTAAATTTCCTTTGTTTTCTTAGATACAGAAGTTTTATGGGTAGTGGATTTAATACTTCCCCCTTATGTGTGTACCTGTTCCTTCACAAACTCTAGACAAAAGATGGCATGACTATAGATAGCAGCAGGAAGGTGGCACAAAGCAAGTTCGGGTTGGTTTTAGCAGATGGGGGTTAAAGAAGGAGTCTTGGAGCCCTTGGTGGCTTTTATACTTTCTATTGTCAGAAGTGGCCAGGTACATGGCAGGCCTCCCAGTCCCCGATGCATCTCACCCTCTCGGCTGCTTTGCTGGTCTTATGTTCTTGCACGTTTGGATGCTCTCGCTGCTTGTTGGTACTGGCGTCCTCATGACGCCCCCCTTATAGGCTCATGTCTAATCCCAGGTGTGCCCACTTGTGCATGCCCACCTAGGCATGAGTGCAACCACAGGTGTCCATCATTATACCAGTGGCCAGAGGGTAGAAAGATCTGATTTCTCTGACCCAACAATGACCTACATATTTAACCTCTGGGACCCAACTCAGCTGGGGTTCTCAGGAATTCCCCTCTGAGGGCTCTTATGGTCTCTGATGTACTGTTCCTTTGAAAGTCTCACCCTCTGTCTTTGGAAAGCGGCTCTGCCTCAGGTCCCATATGGCTAAGAGGGATTTCCTCCTGGCATACTCAGCATCCCCACTGGGCAAAAAGGAAGCCCAGCAGCAGCATTTTTACTGGTAAGCCACTGAAACAGAGACCACTTCTGAGGCTGGCCCAGTTTTGCGACTGGTAGTATTTTTGACCAAACTTTTCTGAAAAACTGTTGTGAGTGGTCATTGCAACTTACCCCAGACTCTGAACCTGAGAACAGGAATGAATGACTCTCAGCCTCTTTCCCCATTATGTCCACACCTGCCCCAACCAGGAGCCTTTGAGACATCATTCCCTACTTGCCCTTGCCCTATAAAATTTTTTTTTAAAAATTTATTTATTTATGCATACAAGCACTGGGGTACAGGCCAGAGGTGTGGTGGGTGAGAGGATTCACCATAGAGAGCGGGGAGCAGAACAGGCAGATCAACGGAAGTATACTACTGAGGGGAGCAGCGGGCACAGCAGGAGAGGTCTGCTGTGCCATGTGGGTCCCCTCCCTGGCCTGCAGCAGGGATCAAACTCGTGCTGCAGTGGCTGCGATTTGCTTCATAGTGCGTTGCTTAACCCACTGTGCCACCAGAGAGGCCCCTGTCCTATAAAATTTTGATATCACAAATACACTGTACATCTGCTTATGACTCTTTGGAAAGACAGAGACCATTGTATAGGTTAAGATTTCTTTTTTCCTAAGAAATCAATTTTTGCCTCTTTCTGGGTGATACCAGCACCTTTAAGAATGCATGAGTAGAGGAAAATGTGTAATATTTTTAAAAAAAATTATTTTGTTTATTTTTTACAATGTTTGCTTTCTTTTCTAGGTGTAGTCCCCATAGAGTTTCCACCACCAACTCACCTGTGCACCATCACCAAAGCCCCTTGGGCTCTCCCCATGCCAGCCTTGATCCCACTCCCTTCCACTTCCCTGCAGATGACTCTGATTTGTAGTTGTCTGTTTATTGTGGTTTTGTTATTTTTTTTCCTTTGATCCCTATAATCCTCCTATAAGTGAAACCATCCAGTATTTTTCCTTATCCTTCTGACTTATTTCACTGAGCATAATCCCTTCAAGTTCCATCCATGTTTCTGCAAATGACTCTATCTTTTTTAATTGCTGAATAATATTCCATTAGAATATTACTGAATAATATTCCATAATATACCACAGAAAATGTGTAGTACTTAAAGACCATGTGCTGCGTCTTTCAAAGCTTGTAATGGTCCGAGATCCTGGAAGGGGGAGAAGTGAGAAGAGCTGACTTGGGTGCTGAGTCAGTAGCTTCATTTTTCTGTTCTGCTTTATCTCCCTGCAGGCCTCTTGAAGATGAAAGATACTTAAATAAATGCTGCTGCTGCTGCAGGTCAGTCCTGCTTCATCCCCCATTTCCCATCTGTCAGGTGGAGGACATCAAGGTCTTAGAATTCAGATTGATTCAAGTCCAGGGAGAGGAAGCTAATCTGGGTTCTACTAATTGTATTTGTTGCCAAATCTATTATGAGCTTTCATGTAAAGTCATAGCCAAATTGACTATTTTCCTGTGATAAGGCAACAAAAAAGATCATCCTTAAGTGCTCAGCTCTTTAGCATTTGAAATCGCAATTTACATTATTAAGTCGTAAAATGAATTTGGACATAGGAGCATGAACAACGTGAGGCTGGCCAAACAGCATCAAAGACAGACAGGCACACACTCTGTTGACTGTGAGTAGGTCACATTCTCTGGCAGATTTTAAACCTTGTTTCTTCAAACCACCAGCTCCTAGTCTCCCAGCTGTGCAGACTGGGAGCAGTGTCGGGAACCCCAGAGTGAGCAGACACATCTTGCTCAAAGTTACCCAAAGTGGATTGGAACCATCTCATTAATTGATTAAATTAGAAACAGGTTTTAAACCTATTCAGTGACCAAAATACTATTCAGTATCAGAATGTCTCCCTTTTTTATTATCAAGGTGCTGAACTGGAAACCAGAATATTACTAGTAAATAAGAGTTAGGACAACTCAGGGACCTCTCAGGTGGCCTAGGGATTAAGTCACTGCACTATCACTGCTAGGCCAGAGTTCTATTCTGGCCAGGGAGCTGACCCATATGGTGCAGCAGACCTCTCCTATCTGCCCGCTGCTCCCCTCAGCAGTGTATTTCAGTAGATCTGCCTGTTCTGCTTCCTGCTCTGTCTCTGGTGAATCTTCTCACTCTCCCCCCACCACCCCAACCCCATCTCTGACCTACACCCTAATCCTTTACGTAGATCAATAAAAATAAATCTTTAAAAAAAAATTAAGATAATCCAAGGCTGACTTAGTGCTTCTGCCCCATTTCTCTGCGTGCTCACCTGGCATGCAAAGCAAAGGGATCTGTGATCCATAAACCTGTTTCTGTAAAATTTTTGCTTATTTTTTTTACACGGTACATATATAAATCGTAAAGCCAATATCTAGCACAGGCAATCTTGATTCAGATCCCACGTTCTTTGTTTTATTTAAACACACATTCTTCGTTAGCTGTTGCTGAGGCTGCATTTGTGCTGCAGCTGCGGAGTTGAGCCCTGAAATGTTTTCTGTCCGGCCACTTCAGAGATTGCCAATGCCTCTTCCAGAAGGTTCTTAATAAATTCATCAAAACCAGGAATACATTTGAGAATTCAGGTCACAAGGGCCTGTTAAACCTTACGAAATGATTTATACTTATAGTAAACAGTCGAGCGTTATGATCCCGCTAGTGTTTAAACAAAACCACTTTAGTTTCTCTTCAATGCAGGTTGAGTTTCGCTGAAGAAATCAGGTTTAATCTGAAGAAATTGAATGATGCTTTTCAGTGGCTGCCATAGGGTACTTTTGAAGCATCAGAGGTGGATGGCCTGGTTTGTTTTGCTTTAATTCGATCTAAGTTCACTCACATTGAATGTTGCGGTTTCCTGTTTCTTGTTCTACAGTTATCATTGGCACACTGTTCTTATGTTCTCTTTTGCTTTCAGGTAATTGAGGTAATGTTGGCTTATAACACTGTAAATGATTCAGGGGAATAGGGTCAAGCCTTCTCAGATGTCTGTGACCACCTACACCCACCATCACAGCACCTATATGCCTTTATTTTGTATCATCGGGCCCTCTCCCCACTTCGCTCCTGCCTCCACTAGTAGCCTCAGTTTTGCAGTTGTATTTCTAAACTTTGGTTTAGTTTTGTCAGTTCCTTTGTTTTTCTATATTTCACATATGAGTGAAATCATCTGGTATTTGTCTTTCTCTCTCTGGCTTAGTTAACTTAGTATCATCCCCTCCAGTTCCATTATGACCCAGCCGTTCTGCTCCTAGGTATCTACTCAAAGATTGCAGAAACACTAATTCGAAGAAATATGTGCACTCCTGTGTTCAGTGCAGCACCGTTTATGTTATGGAAACAACCTCGGTGCCCAATGAAAGAAGAGTGGATCAAGAGATGTTTCCATACTTGTTACCAATGATGGTTTTCTTCCCAAAGTGAAGTTCACTTTGTTCTTCCACCCCCTCTCATAGCAAAAGCAATGCCTATTAACTAGGGAAAGTTTATTTTAAATCAGAAAGAACACACACCCCTTTCCCCAGAAGTTCCTACAAAGGACTCTATCTCTGTAGAACCTTCTTTCTGGTTTGGGCTGTGATTTTTCTTTTTGACTTGCAGGAAGGTATAGATGGAGGGATGTTACTGTCTTGCAGGCACAAGCAAGAGTTGCAAGCAAAAGGAAAGAGGGTTCGATTTTACAAGGAGTATGGAGAGGGGCTGATGGTTAGCCTTGGTATGCTGGCCTCAGGGTGCTGTGAACTAGGAAATGGGAGGCCCAAGCTTTGGAGCTGTAAAATCTGAAAGAGATGTGCCCATTAGGGCAGACTAATGTACCTTTCTACCCCAGTGGCCCATTCCAAGCCCAGGAGACTTGTCCTCTCACCAGCCAGTGTCCCTCCCTCTTAGACTTCACTGGAGAGGACAGACCTCTTGGGCTGCAGGGCACCTCTGTCCAGGTGCCAATCTAGGTGCCTCTTGTGACTGTGTAACTGTGGGCCGGTCTGTGGCCTCTCTGCCGCAGTTTCCTCATCTGTAGCGATCACGGCATCTACCAGACTTACGGTGAGGGCTGGATGCTCTAATGCACAGAGCTGATCAAAGCTGCTCCTAAGAAATGGAGCGCTTGTTATTTTCTGTTGAGTCTTTGTGTGCTCACCACTGGCCAGGGCCCATCAAGGCCTGCTCCGTGATGCACAGACTTTCTGGTAACCAGCAGGCCAGCCCCAGCCAGCCCAGGCTTGTCCACCCTGGGTGCTGCAGAGCACCTGGCCCCACTCCCCTCCCACACCCCACGGCTGCAAGCGTCACCTCATTCCTGGAGTCTCGCTGTATATCATCTTGCGTGCTGCAGACTTATGTAAAAATCCTACCGTCCTTGCCTCTCTTACTTTTACCTCTAAAAGGAGTAGTTTTCCTCACACATGGGTCTCTAGCCAGTCAGCCTGCTGTCCAGAGGAGGGTTCGGGAGCAACAGCTTCTGATCACTGCTGCCTATGAAGCATCACATAGACTTCCATTCAGTTTTGGGCCCCACTGCTCAGCAACCCTGACTAGTTCTAACCTCCACTGTGTTTCCAGGAACCAAATAACCAATTCCAGCAGGGCCAGAAAAGAGCTTTGGAGGTAGGGGATTCACTGACCTACAAAAGGACAGCTGCCTAGCTGAGAAGCACCAGACCCCAGGGTGTGCATGTGCCTCCCGCCGCCTCTCCCTCTCGCCCACTGTCTTCAGCAACTTCAGGCCACAGCCTCCAGCACAAGGCCCCCGCAGCATAATCACACGCAGTGATCTGATCGGGCCAGACCAAGTCCCTTGTGGGGTCATCTGGCACGTGGGGAAGGTGCCTGCCCCTCTGCCCAGGACTGGCTTCTTGGCCCCCTGCTGTGAGCCCTGTAGGGTGGGTGGGGGGAGTGTGTATATTGAGTGGTGGGGAGGGACTGCAGGTGCAGCCTTCAAGATCCTGCAGGGAAAGACATGGCCAGAGTGTCGGAGGTTGTTCCCAAGTCTCAGCTGAGGTCATCCAGCCTTGCCCACCCTCCGCGTGGTGGGCCTGGCTCACAGTCTCGGGTGGCGCATCTGTTCCCTCTGTTCCGTGTCTCCTCCCCACACCTGTTCACAGCCCATGTCAAAACAGCAGATGCCTGCAGCTGCTGGGCCCCGAGGGAGTATCCCTTTTCTGCCCCAGCTCTCTGGAGGAATCCAGCAGCCTCTCATGCATGTTCATTTTTCACCTCTCTGGCCTGAGTAGGAGCCACCGGACATGGAATAAGTGTCTATGCAGCCGGTCCAGGTGCGGGGAAGCTCCTCTCCACTACAGCCAGGCAGCTCTGTCATGGAATCAGTCAGATGTTTGGGCAGCCACAGCCCCGTGGGCTCCGCAGCTCTGACCAAGAACATAAGCTGATTTCCCTGCATCCGTGTCCCTGCTGTGGGGTCCTTTCTTAAAGCAAATTCTCAGGCAGTCAGAATTGAAACGCAGCCTGTTGAATCTGCCTCGGAACATTGACTTGATGCTCCTTTCCCAGAACTACTTAGAACAGGGGTTGCCACTACGAGAACCCAGGCACGGAAGGGGATAGCACAGCGCAGGCCGTACTGGCCAAACTCGGAAACCTAGTGGGAATTGTGGCACCTGGTCACAGTGGGGATTTTGAAATACACTGATACTTGGGAACGAAGTGTCCCTTCTTGTCTTGGGAGCCAAGCAGCTCTCGTTGGTGGGCTGGCCACAGAGCTGTGTGTGTCCAGTGCGGCTGTGAAGAGGTGAGGAGGCCAGCTGCAGTCTCCGCTACACTTAGTGGTTGTCAGGTTTTCCTAAAATGAAATAATGTGAATTTCCTCCTGGCCCTTCCTGCACCCCCACTAGTTTGCAGAGCTATTTCTGAGACTTCGCTTCGCTGGCGGCCCTTGCCGCTTCCAGGGACAGGAGCCTGGGTGAGGAGCAGCCACTCACTGCCCCCTCCCTGGGTTGTGTGCAGCTGATGCGTCTCAGGGCTGGTTTTAACTCCCTTCCTGGCCTGCCTTTCAGTCCCCGCCAGGCAAGGTGACAGAGGCAGTGAAGGCGGCCATCGACGTTGGGTACCGCCACATCGACTGCGCCCACGTGTACCAGAATGAGAACGAGGTGGGGCTGGCCATCCAGGAGAAGATCAAGTCGAAGGTGGTGAAGCGTGAGGACCTCTTCATCGTCAGCAAGGTACTGCTCTGCAGGGGAGCTGGCCTGGGTCCTGGCTCAGGTTTCTCTGGCTTCAGAGTCGGGGCTGTACCTCCTCTGGAGCCCCTTAATGCGGCTGCAGTTGTCACCAGCAGGCGAGTCTCCCCGTAGATCACTGACTCGGGGCTGCAGAGGCCTCCGGAGCTCACTTGTCCGCAACTGTCTCCTGGAAGGTCATTTTCTTTGGACCCCTTGGTGGGAGTTCCTTGCTGATGAGGCTGAGACGGGGGGGCGGGGGGGGTCCCTGCCCAGGGAGTGATGATTGAGAACGAACTAGGTTCCCATCAGCAGCCTGGACTGCCACTACCCACTACTGCCTTTGACCTGGAGGCTGCGGGTGCCCACAGGACAGTGAGGCGGGTGAGGCTGGCTCCAGGAGGGTAGCCTGGTGGAGAGGTTGCCCTGAGGACTTATGGGTAGGGCCAGGGGCCAGCTTGCTGACCTTCCATTCGGTTTTGTGCCTTTGGAAGGTTTGGCCCTTCTCAGAGGCTTCCTCAACCTGATCATTTCCCTCCTTTGGAAAACTAGGCCCCATAGTGTGAAATGGAAACTCTCACCAGCAGCACAGTGTCCCGGTGACCTGGGTGGGTCAAGGGGGAAGAAAGGCAGGCCTGTCTTGTGCCTCCTGACCTGTGCAACGCTGATGAGCTGTGTTCTCTTGCCGGCTTCAGCTGTGGTGCACGTACCATCAGAAAAACATGGTGAAAGGCGCCTGCCAGCAGACACTCAATGACCTCAAGCTGGACTACCTGGACCTCTACCTTATTCACTGGCCGACGGGTTTTAAGGTATGAGGTCGGAGCATAGTGCGGAGACTTGGCCTTCTTTCCCCAGCAGGTCCGGGTGGGGTCGTACTTGTTCCTCCAAGGGACTCCCCTGTCCGGGAACAGCAATAGCAGCAGCCTCTGTCTCAGGCCCACCCAGGCCGCCCCTCCCCCGCCGGGCAAAGACACATGTGCTCACCCACAGCGAGCGCACGTGTGTGCATAGCCTACATTCTGTATGCACACCCCTCCTGGTGCAAGCTGCGTAAGTGCGTACCAGCAGCCTACACTCGGCACAGAGAGAAATCCAGTTTTGGTCGGTCCTGGGCCATCTTTCTAGGCATGGGCTCAGTTTTCTGCTCTGTTAGTCACTTTGAAAGTGTGTGGGGTTGAGCTTACAACTCTATTTTATTGTGTGGTGGTGTGCTGGGGCCTGACTCTCATCCCTGAAGGAATTTTTATGATGAGGCAGTGAGGCTGGAGGGGGGCAACGCTTCTGTGGGTCCGTGCTCCAGCCAGGACATACCCTGTGGCCCTGGCCTTGAGTCTTCCTCCCAGGACCCTCCCGGTCCTTCGCTAGGTTGATCCCATGACTGAAAATGGTCCCTCTCCACCTGACAGTCAACCCCAACCCACTGGATAGAAAAAGTGTCTGTTTCAAAGGATGTAGCCTCCACCCTTCTCAGCACTCCCACCCCCAGGTTTGTGAAGGGCTGGCACTTAGTGTGTGTTTGACTTTTACTGTGATGACAGCCTGGGAAGGAATTTTTCCCATTGGATGGGGAAGGCAACGTGATTCCCTGTGAGAACGACTTTGTGGACACCTGGGAGGTAAGGCAAGTCCCCCACTGGCCCTTCTCATCATGGTTGGTTTCCTGTTCTCTTAGTGGCCTGCTCTACCATTTCCTTTCATTGCATTTTGTTATTCTGTCCCTGTTGTGACTCCTCCTGTCTCATTAAAGCCCACCTGGCTTTTGTCTGGGCATCACTTGGCTTCTCAAAGGTCCTGTTTGTTGGCACTGAACAGTAAGGGCAGAACCTGTTACAATGACCAGTGCAAAAAATGCTTCTGGTCCTTGTCCTTGGGAGCCTGGCCAGCAGCAAGCAGACCTTCCTTTGACTTCAGGCCATGGAAAAGCTGGTGGATGAGGGGCTGGTGAAAGCCATTGGGATCTCCAACTTCAACCACCTCCAGATGGAGAAGATCTTAAACAAACCTGGACTGAAATACAAACCTGCGGTGAACCAGGTGAACACTGGCAGGGCAGCTGGCATGAGTGGGGACTGCTCTATGGCTCTGGCCCTGACAGTTATTTATTGTCTGCATCACCCTGGGAGCAGGCAGGAGACAGGTCAATGGGCACTGATTTATGATTCAGGTGGTGCATCTGGCAGCAAAACTTGCAAGAAAGGCTTTGATTTCCACTGGAAAGATACAGGCCTCAGGTTAGCAGCACAGACCCTGAGATCTTCAGAGATCTGGCTTGAGCCAGAACAGTCCCTTAAGGCCCTAGGCCCTGGTGTAACAAGATTATTACTGTTAATGTCACGGACACTGGCTGGGAAAGGTAGACAGTTGAGACAGCTTAGCTGGGAGATAGGACGTTGGATACAAGCTAATTTTTCTGCCTGGGGAAGGAGGAGAGACAACCTGGGGGGATCTCCGGTGTGTCTTATCGCCTGCTTGTGTTTGCAGATCGAGTGCCACCCCTACCTGACTCAGGAGAAGCTAATCCAGTACTGCCAGTCCAAAGACATAGTGGTGACAGCTTACAGTCCCCTGGGCTCTCCCGATAGACCCTGGTGAGTTTCTCTGGAGTTTTCCCTGCGCTAGCAAAGATTAGAAATGGCTAAAAGCAAGATATCAGCATCAGGGGAAAGCCTTCTGAAGCTGATTGGTAGGTTTTCCCTGGGGAGGAAGATCTTGTTGGGTTTCCCAGTCTGTGTGTCTAATAGCAAGGTGCCTACTGTTTTTCCAAAGAATTGAGCTTTGAACCTGCGGGTCCCCTCTGAGGTCTGCAGGAATTAGGCTGAGCCTCAGTGACTGCTGGCAGTGGAGAAGATGTTAGTCGCTCACTTGGCCATCTTTCTGTCTCCAGGGCCAAGCCTGAGGACCCTTCCCTGCTGGAGGACCCCAGGATTAAAGCCATCGCAGCCAAGCACAAGAAAACCACAGCTCAGGTAGTCATTTCCAGGTGATCATGACACAAGTTCTGGACACAGAACTTGCATTCGTGTTGCCCCTTAACCAGGAGGTGAGGTGACTGAGCCCAGAGGAGCCCTCCCTGCAGGCGCGCTGGGGACCCTGGGACGTCGTAGCAGGAAGGGCAGAGCTGGGAAGTGAGAGGACGGCTGTGTGCTCTCCAGGGCACCTGCCCCGCCTCAGCATTTGCCGTGGGCATGAAAGCTCATTGCGGTGCGCCTGTTGCCGCTCTCGCCATGCACTGCATGGGAATGTGCTCTTTCTCCCAGCCGCTAGTCAGACCTGGGGGACACAGAAATGATGCCCATGCGTGGTGGCTAAGAGCTGGTCTCTAGGGTCCAATCTTGAATCCCAGCCCTTCTAGTTCTCTGTGTGGCCCTGTTGTCTCTGACTCTGCTTTACTCACAAGTGAAGTTCTGGAATTTCCCTCCAGGGATGATGGGTAGACCAGGTTAAGTGAGATTCCAGTGCAGCTTCTTGGTGTACAATATTTACACTGTCAGTATCTCTGCTGACAGGTTCTGATCCGGTTCCCTATGCAGAGGAATTTGATTGTGATCCCCAAGTCTGTGACACCCGAGCGCATTGCTGAGAACTTTCAGGTAAAGATGCCGCTGGTCAGGGCATGGGAGCAGCAGTCAGAAGTATGACTTGGAGGTTCTGGGGGAGAAGGGCTTTCTCCTTGTCCCATATGATGCACAGCCAAAGCACGCTTTCTCTGACGAGACAGCAGACTGAGTTGAACTCACCGTACCTCCTGTCCTCACTCAGCGCGCACAGCTGTTTGCAAACTTTGATTTTCTGTGTTTGCTCTTACAAGGACGTAGTGTGGGTTGGGTGCCAGGTGGCCACAATTAGTGAATGTCGCAGTAAAGCAAGTCATAAGGACGTTTTGGTGACTGAGTGCATGTGGACATTGAGTGTTGACACCATACTGTCGTCCATTAGGTGTGCCATTATGTCTTTAAACCTGTACATATCTTAATAAATATGACAGAGACTGGAAGTAGCATGGGCTGTTGGAACACGGTGCCCATAGACACGGCTCAAAGTACAGTTGCCCCAAATCTAAACATAGCTGCAAAGTGCAATAAAATGAGGTATGCCTATATTTGCAGAGCTCATTGGGTTTTGCTTTTCAGGTCTTTGATTTTGAACTGAGCAATGAGGAGATGACCACCTTGCTCAGCTTCAACAGGAACTGGAGGGTCTGTGCCCTGGTGAGGTGAGTGGGTCCCCGGGATGGTGGTCCCAGAAGGTGACAGGTTCTGTGGAACAGATCCGCTGAGGCCATTACATCCAGGGCTTGTTCTCACAGTGGCTCTTCCGCACCGCCCCTCACTTTCTCATTCAAGTGTATTAGCAAACCTTTAAACCTGTGTGAGCTGAATGAACGGCCACGGGGCAGTCTGCTCCGGGTGTCCCTGAGCTTCTAACCCACCTGCTCCCACCAGGCACACCATGGCCTAACCTGAAGTCATCACATGTTAGTGGCTCATCTGAAACCAAAGACACTCCTGACCTACCTTCCTGGGAGGGTTAGCGTACACTTCTGTCTTTCACAGTTAAGGGCTTTCATAAGCAGTGGTGCTGGGGCCTGGAGACTGTCCCCGCTGGGACAGTAATAGACCACAGAACCCTGAGACAGTGCCTCGGCCGCCCTGGCCACAGTCACCTGAGGCCCCTCCAGCTGGTTGCTTGCTTTCCCTCTGATCTGTAGTTTGGGATCTGAGAGCAGCATGTCTACCACACCTGTGCCAGTGGGAAGAGCCTGTAGAATGGGGGGGCCTGAGACCACCTGAGGTTCAGCTCTTCGCCCGGGGGCTCAGAACTGGTTTGGCCTCTCTGTCTCCTTGTAATTTACAGTTGCTGTCTCTTCCTGCAGAGCTAACATGTTCCTCTTTTCCCCTGGCAGCTGTAAATCCCACAAGAATTATCCCTTCACCATTGAGTTTTGAAGCTGCGGGGCCTGCTCCAACCTTGCGATCTGCCGCTGGCTTTCCCACCTCGTTTTCCTACGTGCAGCGTAGCGGGGTCTGTGTCCTCGGCAGACGTCCGCAGCCTGCAGTCCGCAGCAGCCAACGGCTGGGTCCAAAGAGTAGCCTCTGCAGAGCGAAGTCTCCCAGTTTTCTCCACCTTTTCCTTTTGTCCAGTGAGGGGAAGTGCTTCCTGCTACCCCTTTCTGAATCCACAAGGTCAAAACAGTGCCACTAATAACTAGGTCTCAACAGCTTGGAATTGTGATCCTTTCAGGCAAACTTCTTGCCCAAATAAAAAGTGCTTTTGTGAGTTTGAGGTTTGTTTTGAATTGGTTGGGTGAGATAGCTCCCCACCTCTCATCCCACTCACTTTTTGTCCCTTTGATTCCCCACAAAGCTGGCCACTGACCTGTGCAACAGCAGTGAGGATGTGGCATCGCACCCGTTCACTGGGGACCCTTACCCCAACATTTGACCCATTTAGCTGTAGTTGTGGGTCATGCTGGCTCCACACCGGAGTCCCTGGGGAAGGCTGGCGGGCAGTGACGTCTGCACACTCCGAGACACCCAGGGCGAGCCAGGGCACCCAGGGCATGCTGGCTCCCAGAGATGGAGACTGATCTGAGCGTCCCAGCTCTGGGCAGTGACGTCTGCACACTCCGAGACACCCAGGGCGAGCCAGGGCACCCAGGGCATGCTGGCTCCCAGAGATGGAGACTGATCTGAGCGTCCCAGCTCTGGGCTGAGCCGGACTTGAAGCCAGGTGTCACTTCACTAACGAGTTGGTGGTTCCCCCGGAGACATTGGCCATGTGTTTACTCCCTCCTTGCAAGGAACAGCTGCCACGCAGTGCTTGTGTGGCCCAGGGCCCCAGATCAGGCCACCAGGACACAAGGCTGGAGATGGGGGATGAAACAGTAGGACTGTTGCACACAGCTGTAGAGCCTGAAAGTCCAAAATCTGCATGCCGGCGGGCTCCAGCTCCAGCGGGAGGAACGGTGCCCGGGCACAGAGTAGCTCTCCAGAGTTGTGGTTGCAAGAACTAGTGAGTGATGAACAAAGAGCCTTTGTTAGGGTGACTAGTCAAACCTCCTGATGGAAATTGATTTTTCTTAGACCCAACGCTCAGTTCTCAATAGTGACCTAAACTACATAAGAGGGTTGTACCCACTCAGAATTCTCATTACTTCTGCTCTTCCCAATCCATGAGCCCAGAGCATCCTCCAACCTTTCAGCCTCCCTTTTCCCTTTACAGCATGCTGTAAAGTACTTCCCAGAGGTCATGAGTATTCGATGAGATGATCCGTGTAAACCCCTACCCCGGCCTTGCACACCACACTTGATCTGTGCTGGCATTAGTGTTGGTATTGATAATCATAAACGTGCCAGTGACACAAACCTATCTGTCCCCTCACTTTGCAGAACGACACCTGGAGAGGGACTCTCCATTGCAGACCAGCACTTTGTGGCCTGGACGCTGTCCATCCTCACTGCACAGGAAGGGCAGCTCCTGATACATTACAGTACACACTGCAAGCTTTTGTTTCCAATCTCAAGGATTATGGCAGGAAAAATGAATTCTAAAGAAAAGGCTATTCAAGTGTTTGTAAGAAGTATTTTTTCTACTGACAGATGGAATCATAGGGCTAGGGTGTTAGCTGGTCCCATATTTTCCTAATCCAGTGTTTTCGATTTTGGCAGCAGACCCCTTTCTTCAAATGGAATCCTACTTGAATCCTCAATCTATAAGCCAATAAGGGCAGAACTGCTGTGGCTTAAGTGGGGAAGTGGGGATATCTGGGAACCAAGCCCATCAGCACCCCACCCCATGGCCCCATGAGCACCCTGGAACACGGCCTCAAAACTTTCAGATCCAGTCCTCTGGTTTGCATTTGTTAGTGTTTAATGATTGCAAACATTTCTTCCACCCAGTTGCTGAAGTTCGGGAATTCTGGAGAGGCTTACAGAGTGGTTGGGGTGAGGCTCTGTCGCGAGGGGACAGTGAACATGACAGCTGGGACTGCTTCATGCAAAGACTTGGCTGGGGCTAGAGGATTTGCATCCAAGATGGCGCACGCAATCACTGGCAAATCAGTACTGGGTACTGGCAGCTCCTTAACACGTGTACCTTTCCATCAAACTGCTGGAATGTTCTCAGCATGCTGGCTGCCTCTCCCTGAGTCTGACCCAAGGGAACACGAAGTGGAAGCGGCAGTGTCTTTCACTACCTAAGCTCAGCTGCACATGCCATCACCTCCACAAAAGGCCCACTCTTCGCCGGAGCCGCCTCACGGGCTGGCCACCTTGCAGACCCGCATGCTGTTTAGAAAACATTTCAGAAGTAACTGCAAACATGCAAATGATATTTCAAAAGCATCCACTTTCAGATGTATGCCCAGTCAAACAACCTTCCAGCTTTAAAATAAGAAAAAAACTCTAAGAATCAGAGGTGAACTAACTAGCCAAAGCTCACAGAGCAACCGAGTGGCAGAAATAGACCTAGAAATCAGGTCTCTGGTTTTTAGTCTATTGCATTACATTATAAAATCATTATAACCATATTCCATTATAATAAAAATCATACTTACACATGTATACAACTGCATCGCCAGGTGATCAAGGTTAACATTGACAGTGATGTGTCATTTTGAGATGACATTATGATAATGGCATGTTGCCACTATGATAGTTGATAAAATTCAAAGTTATTTTATGATTTAATCAGATGGCAACTTCAGAAGAACTCTTCCTTAACCTGGTGAGGCCATCTATACAGGCACCACATAGCCCTATCATGGGTAACTTCACAACATACCAACTACAATCATGTTCGTCCATGTGGATGAATCTCAAAAAGAGAAGACTGAGAAGTAAGAAGTTATTTCAGAAAAATACATAACAGCGATAGTGTGGTGACTACATGAGGTGAAGGATATGTTAACTACACTTACTATAGCAGACATTTCCCATATATATGTATGCAACAAATCATCACATTCTATACCTTAAACGTGCACAATGTTATATGTCCACTATATCAATAAAGCTGAAGGGGGGTTCATGCAAATATGGAGGTGTGCAGATTAAAATTATAGGAATGGAAGAAATATTGTAGGAGTTAGGGTGAAGCTGAATATCAGGGAGGGACAAAGGGTTTCAAAGTTTCTACTTACTTCTTAACAGGTTCTAGAGATGTTTGAATATTCCTTTAAATGATAAACAGGTTTAATGTAATCTCTTGTGTACATGGTATATTTCATCATTAAAAACAGAAATTTTCAGGGGCCTCCCTGGTGGGGCAATGGGTTAAGCAACACACTATGAAGCAAACTGCAGCCACTGCAGCATGAGTTCGATCCCTGCTGCCGGCCAGGGAAGGGACCCACATGGCGTAGCAGACCCCTCCTGCCTCGCCCACAGCTACCCTCAGCAGTGTATTTCAGTAGATCCACCTGTTCTACTCCCCACTCTGTCTCTGGTAAATCCTCTCACTCTGGCCTGTACCCCAGCTCTTGTATGCATAAATAAATAAATGTTAAAAAAATAGAAATTTTCAGAAGAAATCCATGATTTCATTTCCTCCTGATAACAGTAAGTTTGTGAGACTCACTGTGATTCTCAGTTTACAGATGACAAATTTAATTCTAGAAAAGTTTCATGACAGGCCAAATACCTCACAGCCAGTCAACAGTCCCACTTTCTCATCTTGTGACCTTTCCACCCAAATCTTTGGAAACTAGGGTTTTTAAATATTTCTGTGCCACCTCAACAATTCTAGACAGAATACGTACAGTGCCCAGCTCCATGCTACCGAGTGCAAGAAGTCAGGTTTCTTTTAACAGAATTATCTTTTCAACACCACTGTGCTCTCCTGTTCTCCTTGGTGCCAGCCAGGAGGAGTTGCCCTGGTGTTAGGGAGCAAGCAAGGTATCAGGCCTGTGACAGCAGATTTGGGAAAAGAATTCTCCTCAAGCCCAATGCATTTCTTCATTTTTTGGGGAGGTGGGGGAAATCCAGATTTAACATCTATTGCACTTTCAACCTCTCCACAAAATGACATCCTAAACCAATCGGTCTAAAGATTCCTAGCCAGCACCAGTGAGGTCATCTGCATGGTAAGATACCCCCTGCCTTCCCCAGAGGAAAGGTGCAGGTTTTACCTGTCCTACCTAGTCCATCATAAACACCTTCCATTTGGCGTAAGCTCTGTAGCACCTAAATGAGATGCAGTCCAACTTTTATATTCTTTAATATAAAATCTAGATCTCTAGATTTATGATTTTTTTTAACAGTTGGAACTGGAGCCTCGTTCCACTGGGACCAGAGACGGACACCCTGAGCACAGGGCCAGGTCCCCCCAGCTCAGCACAGCAGCGAGGCAGAGGCTCTGGAGGGACAAGAGCTGGGGAGCACGGGCAGAGCAGAGGAGGGCTGCGAGGGCACCCCTGCACGGAGCCTCCAGGCTGGGGCTGGGGACAAGTCGGCAGAATACAGCTGGCCTTTCCTTGTAACCGCCATGACTCAGCAGGTCTGGAGCAGAATGTGGCTCTGGCAGGGCTTGTGTGTGCAGGAGGGGCCATCTGAGTCCGTCAGGGTCAGCCAGCCGGTCAGTGGCTCTGCCAGCACTAGGACCTATCCTCAGACACGTACCATCACCTGCCTGGTGCTCGCTCTTGGAAACGTCCAGTTATCAGTCTGTAGCCTCTTCTAGACTAGAGACTAGACTGGTTTGCCACCAGTGGGAAGCCCAGCGATTCAAACGGTGTTTCTGAGTCAGCCTGGATTTCTACCCCAGGTTGGAAGGTCAAGAAGGGGCTGGTACAGGTTTCCTTTCTCCTTCCCCTTCCCACAACCAGAGCAAATTTTCTTTCATTGGCTGTTTTGCTGGAATTGTGTATACAGATTCATTCATAAAATGAGTTCAGAACCTTAAAACATTTTTCCAGAAAAATTCGAGGCATTCAGTGGAGAATCAAGTTGGTCTCTTGGGGGCTCCCTCTGGTCATTTCCTTAATTTTAGTGCATTTCAGTAAATGTTCTTGGAGACCCAGTAATATGCTCAGTCTCGTGGCACTGTGAAGGGCCACAGAAAAGGAGATAATTCACCCCAAGTAAACAACTCCTAGTTAGTTACTTGGAAGAGGGAAGCAGATCCTCTTAGAAACGGTCTTATAAGCACTTCCACTTGCCTATTTCATGTACAATTTTCCTACCATCTTATTTAATTGCATCTCATTAAGTTTGCAAAGGAGGATATCATCTTGGCACCAACAACTTGCTAACTTTCTGCCATTGTGATAGAGATGGTTTCTTGCCGTGTGCTACCTTTAGTTCCAAAGCTTTCCAGATTATTCTGTACAGGGTAACATAAGACAATGACTTCATTGTGGGGGGAGGGGAAGCACACAAGAGGACATCCTGGACTGAGTGTTCCCAAATTGGGCTGTGGAAATTCTCTTGGCTCCTGGCACCACCTACCTGGGTGACAGGTGCTATTCTTATCAACAAGAAAGCAGGTGAAAAGTTAGGGAAACTGAAGAGGTTACAAAGGGCGTATGGGAGTGTAAATTGAGAAAGTTCCACTGTGTACAGTAGAATTCTTCCCAGGACCCAGCCCAGTCCCCAGGTTGCCAGAATCACCAGGGCATTTGTGACAGTGCCTCAGTGGTCTTTGCGGGATTGACCCTGGGACAGGAATGGACACCTTTTTTGGGCACTGTGGTCCAAGCAAAGAGATAGAAGTGTAACAGGGTGTCCCTAGGAAAAGGGGAAGTTCCAAGATCCTGGTCCCACCCTAAGTAAGCTGAAGGTAAGCAGGGATAAGAAAATGCTGAAGGCCCTCCCTGGTGGCTCAGCAGGTTAAGCAACGCACTATGAAGCAAACCGCAGCCACCGCAGCCACTGCAGCCACTGCAGCCACTGCAGCATGAGTTCGATCCCTGCTGCTGGCCGGGGAGGTGACTCACATGGCGCAGGCAGACCTCTCCTGCCTTGCCCGCTGCTCCCCTCAGCAGTGTTTCAGTCCATCTGCCTGTTCTGCCTCCCGCTCTGTCTGGTAGATTCTCTCACCTCCCCGCACCTCTGGCCTGTACCCCAATGCTTGTATGCATAAATAAATAAATCTTAAAAAAAAAGAAGATGCTGAAAAGAGGAGATAGAAGGACAGAAGGAAGCAGCATGGAGAGCAGCAAGGAAATGTGGAGGAGGCACATGGATGGAGCAGAGGGACATGTGAAGAAACTGCACTTGCTTCTTGGTCTTGGACTGGTTGGAACAGATGTGGGTGAGAGACCCGTGGGGAGGTTAACAATGGCAGCTGTCATCTTGATTTTGATTTTGCTCTTTTCCTCCCAGATTTGTCTGACTCTTTCTGACCCTTTTTTATGGGTCTCCACTGAAAGGTCCTTTAGACGTGTGGCAGGCTTTTAGGCCTTGCTTTGGGCTAATCCTATTTGGCTGAACTTTTACCCTCAAGGAGATGAGTAACTTAAATGTTTAACTTAGTAACTATATTCTATATCTCTTCTATATTGTTCCCTAATTGTATTAAAGTTCCTTGCCATTAAAGGCCTTATATGTTTATCTTAATACGGCAGATAGCAAAACCCATTTAAAAAGAGTGGTTTGGGGGTCCTGGGGTACCCCTCTCCCTGCCCTGTAACAGAAGGAGGCCAGTAACTTTAGTTCATTCTGGTAAGCAGAAGGGAATCCGTATAAACACACACCCCCTTTTCTGCTCTCTAAGCTTATGGTGTGGTGTTTGCTGCCCCCTTCTGGTCATATTTGAATCAACACGAATGTTTCAGAAAAGGTAATTTGGGAAAGTCCTTGCTTACTCTTGGGAGGTGAACCTCCATAGTAACAATGGCCACAACTGCTGCCAGAACTATCGATGAGAGAGTTCACAAAAACGTAGCAGACAGTGTACTAAGTTTCTTACATACATTGTCTCATTTAATCCTCAAGCAATTTTGTGAGGTAGATATTATCACTCCTAAACAGGAGAAACTGAGTCACAGCAGGTAAAGGATTTCTGCAAAGTACAACCTGGAAAATGGCAGGGCTGGGACTCAAACCCTGGTGTGCCCTCATCCACATTCTGAGCCAGTGTTCAAGCCTCTGTCCCAGGCAGGCTGGATGGGCTGCCCCTTCCCCCACTCTCCGTCCACAGTGACAAGCAACGGACCTTCTGTCCACATCCTGGTAATTTCATGCACCAACTTCTCCACCTCTGCTGCCCATCACTAAAATCAGCATCATCCTACAACTTCCCTTCTTTTTCAGATCTTTGTGTAATTTGTCCCCTCCTCTGCCTGCTGCTAACATTCACCCTAGTGGGAGCCAAGAGAGGCCTGGATAGAATTCAAGAGATCTGTGAGCATGGACAGAGGAAAACCATATTTGTTATAAATAACAACAACAACAACAAAAAAAAAAAACAAGCAGCAGTGGTACCTGTGACTTTGACACAGGAACAGAAATCAGAGCTCTTTCTAGATCGTGTTACTGACATTACAGATATTTCAAAATATCATTGCTGCTCATCACTGCTTAAAATTACAATGGTTATTAAACCTGTCACTACACCTGCTATTTAATCATTAGCCCCAAAAGTGCATATATTACTATATCACAAATTTACTTTTCAATATTTTGATGACATTCTCTGAAAATGATGAAATTTCCTTACAATCCTGTACATTTTATACATTAAAAGAATTATTCTTAGAAGGGGGGGGTCCAAAGACTTGGCAGCCTGCCAGGTGGATCCCGCTCTAGATTTCCTGCCAGACTGTTGGCCTTTTGACCATACAGGGTCATACAGGGTCACAGCAATCAGGGATGGGGTCAGTTGTCCAAAAAGGATGATCACACCATTTATTTTCCAAACCAGGCCACTTCTTTTTTTCTTATTTATACAAGAACTGGGGTACAGGCCAGAGGTGTGGAGGGGTGTGAGAGGATTCACCAGAGACAGAACTGGGAGCAGAACAGGCAGATCAACTGAAATACACTGCTGAGGGGAGCTCTGGGCGAGGCAAGAGAGGTCTGCTGCGCCATGTGGGTCCCCTCCTTGGCCAGGGATCGAACTCATGCTGCAGTGGCTGTGGATGCCTCATAGTGCAGTGCTTAACCCCTTGCGCCACTGGGGAGGCCCCAAATGAGGACACTTCTGAGTTGAAAGGAGACACTGTTAATAATTGCATAACTGTTGGGATTATTCTATTTTCATTATACTGGGACAAAAAATATTAACTGAGACAGTCACTCCATCCAAACCACATGTGATCTGGAAACTGGAAATTAGATAAGAAAATGCCAGGTGATGAAGTATAACTTACAAACACCAACATAAAAACAGTAAACATGCTGCTGATAAAACTAGCTATCTCCCAAAATTCAATGAGAAAAACCAAAGTACAGCAAAGTATATCAGTTTCAAAGTATTTAGAGCAATAATAACAGTTAATACACACATCCCCCTTCCTGCAGACCAGGCACTGTCTGGTGTAGGTATGCACCAGTATTATTCCCAGCTTACCGAGAAACAAAATTTGCCTGACATGCCCTGCTGGAACTGAGTCACCAATCCTCCCACACTGGTCTCACCCAGCATGGTCTCACTGCTGTCTGAGACCTTGTAATGCTAAGAATTTTCATGATCTGAATGGAATCCAGCAAAATAGCAGTTTGAATACAAAACAATGCTCTGTTGCTCTCGAGCACTGTCTGGGGTGGAAGTTGCTTTTATTCTAAATGACTAGTTCTAGTTATTTGAAAGGCATTCTGTAGAGTGGGAAGTGAAATCTGGAAGGTTCCCAAGAGGTACAGTATGTCCTCCTTTGACTTGTTGATAGAGTCTCAGAAACTGGGCTTTAAGCTAACTGGCTATTACAAAACAAATTTGACCATAGGTTAATTGCTAGAAGCAAGAATTAAGTATCTATAGCAAATTCTGGTCACAAACTTCTAAATAAGAATCCAAAACACTTCTAATATTAAACAATCATTTTGGATTCATTCATTCATTTTCCAACCTGCTTATTCCAGCTTAGGGTCACAGGTGGCTGGTGGCTTCCCAGCAGCTGGGAGCACAAAGCAGGACCCAAGCCTAGGCAGGAATCCCCCTCATCCTAATTGTGGGGTGCATCCCACACACACCCACTCATTCCCACCTGGACAACTGAGACAAGCCAATAAACCTCACCTGCACATCTTTGGGGTGTGGGAGGAAACAGGCACCTGAGAAAAACCCCATTGACTAGGGGAGAAGGTATCAACGCCACAGACAGTGGCCTTGGTCAGGAACCAGTTTCTTTCTTCTCATCAACTTTGTAAGAAAATGGCACTACAAGGACACCATGCAGTGGGAGAACCTGCTACATCCTTTAAGTTGTAAGTAAGTAATTCTCTCCCAGGGTGGTCCACCTTTTTCCCTGCATGGCAAATCCTGGCTCCCTTATGAAAGACAGCATGGGGCAGTGATAAAGAACATGGACTTGAAGCTCAAGTTCCAGGCACCGAATGGCTAAATAACCTTGGAGAAACCACTTAGCCTTCTGCAGTTTGCTTATCTGTAGACTAGAAATGACATTTAAGGTAGTGGGGAGTCAATGAGTCTAGCAAATATATAATAACAATTATTATCATCATATCATGTTATCAGGCTTTTTATCAAAACTCGTGTCTCTTTATTATTCTATTTCTGCACATTCTGGGAGTTTCAACTTCCTTCCTCTTTCTCTTCTGCCCTTCTGTAGGGTCTTTGGGTGACAATGACAGTTTTGCTTATACAGCAGTTGCACCAGAACTCATTCTGCCGATGTAGCACAAACTGATAACTGGACCGAGTGCAAGCACAATCTCTAGTGATGATGACTGCCCTCGATTTGCCCACTCCCTCAGCACGTGTGCCCACGCTGCACTGGCCTGGCACGGAGCCAACACAAAATTCTGTAAAGTTTCTGAGTGTCCAGAGAATGTAGGAACAGAGTTGACAAAGTAAAGGGTGCATCATTTATCTTTGCAGAAACAAGGTGAATTTCTGTATTCAACTAAAATAAGAAATCACTGTTGGGCCTGACTACATGAAAAATTTTTTAAAAGACACAAAAAGAAAGGTAATTTAATATAAAAAGGGGTGATGCAGCCTGGGAGATGTTCACATCAATATAAGAAAGTATCAACAAGTATGTTTTTAGAAGGTCAATTTTTTAAAATCTCTTGGTTACATTAAGAAAAAGGATATTTTGGGGCCTCCCTGATGGCAGAAGGGGTTAAGTCTCAACTCTATGAAGCTATCGACAGCCACTGCAGCATGAGTTCGATTCCTGGCCAGGGAGCTGACCCACATGGCACAGCAGACCTCTCCTGCCTCGCCCGATGCTCCCCTCGGCAGTGTGTTTCATTCCATCTGCCTGTTCTGCTCCCCACTCTGTCTCTAGTGAATCCTCTCACCTGTCCTTCTCCCCACCCCAACCCCACCCTCACCTCTGCACCTCTGGCCTGCACTCCAACTCTTGTATGCATAAATAAATAAATCTTTAAAAAAAGAAAAGGAACATTTGGGCCTCCCTGGTGGCGCAGTGGGTTAAGCAACGCACTATGAAGCAAACCGCAGCCACTGCAGCACGAGTTCGAGCCCTGCTGCCAGCCAGGCGAGGGACCCACATGGTGCCGCGACCTCTCCTGCTGTGCCCGCTGCTCCCCTCAGCAGTGTACTTCAGTTGATCTGCCTGTTCTGCTCCCCGCTTTCTGTGGTGAATCCTCTCACCCCCCCATATCTCTGGCCTGTACCCCAGTGCTTGTATGTGTAAATAAATAAATCTTAAAACAAAAAATTAAATAAAAAGAAAAGGAACATTTTACATCATGATCAAACACATTTTTAAATACATTCATTAATTCATTTTTCTTACAGTGTTTGCTTTCCTAGGTGTAGTCCCCATAGAATTTCCACCACCAGTTTACTCAAGCACCATCACCACAGTCCCTGTGCTCCTCCCACCCTGTCCCAATGAGTCCCTCCCCCTCCCCTGCAGAATGTCTCCAATTTACAGTTGTCTGTTTATTTTTGTTTTGTTTCACACACCAAAAAAGCCTCAACATGGGCAGAATGTTATTTTCATTCTATTCTGAAATATGATTGGAATGTCATTTTCTTATTTTTTTAATTCTGCTTTAATTTTTTCTTTACTGAACTGTAACATGAAGTTTAAAAACTGTTCTCAAAATCTCTTACACATTAAGACTGGAGGATTACACATAGATATTTCTGTATAAAGCATTTCTACAACTTTTTTTAATATGGAAAACCATGTTTGAAACATAGAAACATCTCAACTTCAAAACTCAAGATTTAGAAATCATAAACAATAATAAAATACAAATCTCACGGATTAAACTAGCAAAAAAAGAAAAAGAAAAGCAATGAGCATGAGGACAAAGATTTCTCTTTGACTCAATGATTTATTTATATCCCACTTTAATTCAAAACGTGTTTGAGGTGGTTTATGCACTAAAATTGCTAAACACAATAAAGGGCAGAATCGATTGATGTGATTTTGTTTGAAAAGCGATTTGGTAGTATATTTGTGGAGTCATAAAAATGCACATACCTCAAAGTAATTACACTTCTGGGAATTTGTCCCGAGGAAGCAGTTCAAAGAAAAAGCAAAATCTCTATGTGAAACTTTTTATATCATTACAGAGTGAAAAATGAGAGCCATCTAACTAGTCGAGATTAGCACAATATTTAAATAAGCTGTACTACATTAATTCAAAATATTTTTTAGCCAATAAAAGGATAATTGTGACCATGAGGTAACATGAGTAAAGGCATATGCTAGCAAATGCAAGTTATAAAACAAAACTCTGTACGTGTTCCAGTTGCTAAGGCGGCATAAAAACGACCCTAAAATTTAATGACATCACCATTTTATTACGGATCAGAAACTCAGACAGATGCAGTATTTGGAAGACTTGGGCCTCCAGTGGCATCCATTGCCCTTTGCAACGTCGGTATTTTGCTGGCTTCTTAGGCACTTTTATGGCTCTGATGTTGAAGCAAAATGCTTTCCAGGTTGGAGCCTGGTCGTTGGGGACCTGGTGAGGTCTTAGGTGATGGGCCCTTTCTGAATTGGCACCGGCTACAGAATCCTTAGTCTCCCACCCACCCCAGTCTACATCTGCCATCTTTTCTTTCTTCTCCCAGAAGAGGATTGGCAGGCAGTGGGCAGGATTTTTCCCCTATTCTCTCATGTGGGATCTACCCTTTTCCAGATTTCTACCTGAGCCTTAAAGATGGGGTAGGGACATAGCTGTTGATAAACAGATAAGGAAAGTAAAGTATCTGATAAATCTTCCCCCAAGATAATATCCTGATTTAAAGACTATTATCCTGCCACATAATCCTATTTGGAATGTCAAAAGTTGAATGTCAACTTGGCCTTTTTCTAGGCAATCCTTCTCTAACAAACTTTAATCTCTTCCCAGACAGAGGGCTGCCTTTAGGCAGACAATGTGTAAAGGTCATAGACTCATGAAGACAAAAGAGAAAATCATACACAATTTCAAATGAACCCTCCAGTTCATTTGAACCTCTATTCTCGAACCTCTATTCTTGAAGCTCTATATCCGCCTGATCCCAACAGCTTTCCTGAGCCTTAGTTTTTAATATCTAACTGCCTGTTGAACAAATGCAACACCTCTACAACCAAACTTCCCCCTGAAACCTTCCTGTGGTTCCAGCATCAAAGTGAACGTGAAGGAACGGGCTTCCTGCTCACCTTTTATTGCTGACATAATGGTTAGCAAACCCCACCAGTGGATTCCCTGTCCCTTCCAGATCCTTCCCTCCAGCTACATTGGATCCCGATGTTTCTGATATGCCAGCGCCTTCACCCGTGGGCTTTGGTTCTCTCTGTGCCTCCTGTCTAAACTATCCAGTTCCTGCCTAGTACGTGGGCGTGAGCTGCCCTGCTTCTCCCCACCCCAGGCCAGGACTGAGCTTTCCATAGGGCCTGGCAAGTCTCCGCCTCACCGGGGGTCTCTGCTGGCTCCCACTGGTCTGTGTCTGCCGGGCTTACTGCAGAAGACTGTGATCTTCTTACTGTAATCCTAGATGCTATCCCTCCCTGCTGGCTTAGTTTCCTGGGGGGGTTTTGCTCACCTTTATAGCTCCGGATCAACCCTTGAATGGAAATGAATCAAGCATCCATGTAGAAAGCATTCACTCTATGACCCAAGGGCATGGATGCCTGGTGGGCCTCCCCCCTCTCAAGTTTGTCCCTTTCTGTCTATGCCTCTCACTGTCCAGACACAGGAGCCCATCCTCGGGTCCAGGACATTCTCATCTGTGTGGCTCACAGGTCCACACTGTGTACAGAGGGACCAAGATCCCAATACCTGCAGACCTGGAGTCAAGGACGACCCCATAAGGTGGCAGGAATAAGATCAAGACTTGGGGGCCTGAGCCCCCAAGGCTGAGGCTGAGCACTCAGAGATCTTAAACCAAGTACAGAGGCAAATTCCAGAGTAGCTCTGAAGAGATACCTCGATTATTCCATTTGTTTAGCCATACTCCACCTGACAGGGACCTTTGGCCTAGAGGAGGTGACTTTCTGCCAGGCCATCATCCTGAGTTATCCCAGAGAATGATCTTGCTGAGTCCTATGTGGTCAAGGCTTAGAGCAGGCCTGGACACAGACACCAGGGCACCTTCTCAAGTCATGGCCACGGAGACACACAACCTCCAGAGGGGAAGCCACCCCTGAGGAGGATGGTCAGAGGCCACCGCTGATCTGTTCCTCCCCTTTCCTGCTCAACTGACCTAGCTCCACCTGCCTCAGACCTGCAGTTAGCAAGTTCCAGGACGGGATTCCACAAACATACACCCAAGGCCCAGTGGCCTTTTATTTTTTTTAAAAGATTTATTTATTTATACACACAAGAGCTGGGGTACAGGCTAGAGTCACTGGAGGTGAGAAGATTCACCAGAGACAGAGCGGGGAGCAGAACAGGCAGATCGACTGAAATCCACCGCTGAGGGGAGCAGTGGGCGAGGCAGGAGAGGTCTGCTGCGCCATGTGGCCCCTTCACTGGCTGGGGAGCAAACTCGTGCTGCTGTGTCGCGGATGCTTCACAGTGCAGCGCTTAACCTGTTGAGCCACCAGGGAGGCCCCCTCTTGGCCCTTTAGGGACCAGATGTAGCCACAGGTCATTGCTTAGCACCAATAGCCTTGCCCCAGGAACCTAAGTCCAACTTCAAAAAGTGTTCGTCATCAAAGAACTTAGAGCATCATGGCTACTGACTCTTTCCTTAAAGCACCTGGGCATTTGAGCAGGTAAGGGGCCTCCGAAGGGAGAACAGGCCGCCCTCCCTCAGATTCTCCTCTTCCCTCTTCTTGCTCAAAGAGACCCTGGGCTCCCTCAGCTCCTGCTTCAGCATTAGGCATTCCAGGCCGGTGTGCCTGCTGCTGAGTGAGCAGCCCCTTCCCACTCTGCCCCAGGCTCCTTCAGATGGGTGGGGAAACGCCTGCGGTAAAAACAGGATCAGACTTCTAACTTCCATTGTGTTTCAGTGAAGAAGTTGTCCTAAAAATGTGGTGACCTAGACAAGGTCAAATAGAAGGAAAAGCCCTGGAGGAGGCTACAGGGCACCTTCTCAGAGGGGAAAGGAACGTCTGCAACCTGCTGAGCCAGACCCTGCAAGACCCAGTTCTCATCCCTAAGTCTGTGTGTGTGTGTGTGTGTGTGTGTGAGAGAGAGAGAGAGAGAGAGAGAGAGAGAGAGAGATACAGACAGACACACAGATAGGCAGACAGACACACAGATAGACACACAGACAGACAGTGATAGAGAGACAGAGAGAGAGAGATCTCAAAAAACTGTACCACCAAGGACACCAGCACCTGGGCCTGGGCTCGTCATACCTGCTGTGGTACATCCCTGAGAGAGGATGACAAAGAGGGAGCAGCAAGCATGTCTGCCCCTCACAGGACTGCCACTGCCGGGCTGTGGACCAGGGCGGGAAGTGGGAGGTCAGTGGACGGGCCACGGTGTCTGTACTCCTTAGGCCAACAGGGATAGAAATGTCCCTAATTCAGGAACGCGGTGGGCACTTGTAGCAGAAGTCGGACATCAGTGGGGCCAAGCTGTCAGTCTCCTGCAGACTGAGTGGTGGGCCTGGGGCTGGGGTGGCGTCCACATGAGCTAGTCAGTACTCATCTGGGGTGCCCCCCCTTCCTCTTCCTGATTTGTGGGAGAGGCCAGCCCTCAGGCTCCCTGGTCCTGCCTCTTCAGGGTCCAGCTCCACTTACAACAAAGGAGGCTCCACCCACTGGAGAACAAAGGATGTCAGGTGATGCTACCTTGTCCCAAATCCCCACCCACCCCCAGGTCCTTCTTATCAACAGGGCCTGATGGGCCTCTCCCTCAGCTCTAGTGAGTTCTCTCTGAAGCTACCAAGGCCCTGGACTGGCCTGGCTTCTGAGGTGCCTGATGCCATAGACATCCACCCACCAGAAACCAGGTCACCTTGGCAAGATGCTTCACCCCCTGGAGAGTTGTGTCCACGAGGTGGCCCATATGCTCCCCACTGAGTTGTTGCACCAATTCTGGGATTAATTTAGAAAGCAGCGCCCAGAAGGCCCAGTCTCAGCCCCCCTAAGACACAGCTGCTCAGGGCCCTTCTGAGGCCCAGCCTTGGACATGGTTCCCAGCAGGTCCAGGGCCACATTCCTTCCCCACCCAGGGGTGGGGGACACCCAGTAGAGTAGAAAGCTTGGACACCTAGTGCCTAAGGCGGCGGGGGTGGGAGGGTGGAGTCTTTGTGAGCCGACCTCCTTCAGATTTCAAGAGAGAAAAGGGGACCAGCACTTCTTCCCCCAACTCTGGTCTTGTTAGGGGGAAAGGTGGTCCTAAATGGATTATGGTTGTGTGGACTCCAACCCCCACTCCAGACCATCAGTGTTCCAAAACCACAAATCCAATAAAATAATTATCAAAGAGTGGATTACTGGGACCTAAGGGTGGAGTTAAGCAGCCAAGCTGGCTGTAAAACCGAGGTAAGCCTTGGACACACTCTCTCTTACAAAAAAGCCAGACCCCCTTCCTTCGGAGCCGTTCATTCAACTCAAAGTTAGCCCTCAACGCGCCATTGCTTAAATCTAGTAAAGTATTTGTAAATTTGTACCCCTTTCTTTTTCCTTTAATGTTATTACTATTTTATTCCCCTTTCTTTCATAAAATAAAACGTGCTAATAACTTTTGCCACGTGTACCTAAAGTTAAAATTTTTAAGCCTTCTAAGCGCGCAAGTAAAAAACCCAGTGTGGGGAACCCATTTTATGTTAAGGTTGCCCTGTAACAGTCTGTGCCCTGATGCCCATGGAAATCTACATGCTAGTGAGTGGGGTTTTTCTAAGACCTTTGTGCCTTTTTGGTTCTCTAAGTTTCTGGAGAAACTTTCCTTTTGGAAAATTCCAACTCAGTCTCAGCTGAACAAAAGGGAAAAGGGATTTTCCGCCAGGGGACTGAGTCCATAGGGGAACCCAGAGTCCCCAGCTCCTCTTGTAAGGGGCTGGGGTGGACGGAAGGGGGTCCTGGGAGGGTCAGGCTGCCCCCTCACCTCACCCAGGACAGGCTGGTTCCACACTCCTGGTTGTTCTATTTCCAGGGCTCAGCGCTGGTGTCCTCGGCAGGACACTACCCAATGCAGTAGATTAAGCATAGAAGAAATGCACTCCGTTTGAACTCCTATCCTGAAAGGAGTTGGTTCTGGGAGTCGGAGAGATTGTTTTCCCCTTGTCCACCCCTAAGAGGTGAGCTAGTCTCTCCTCCCCACACCTTTTTCCCCCTCCTCCTCCTCTCCTTCCTCCCCCTTTTTCTTTTTTCCCCTGTAGTTATACTCAAATGCTGCGCAACCTGGGCTCGCAGAAACTTCTCCTCCGACTCTGGGTCAGTGTCTTCTTCTTCAACAGATGTTCATTCAATACTCAAGACTAATTGAACCTTCTCCTGCAGCCCTGGTGCTGGACAAGCTGCCCACCCCTCCCCATCTGATGCGTGATGTCTATGGCATCAGGCACCTCAGAAGCCAGGCCAGTCCAGGCCCTTCGTGGCTTCAGAGAGAACTCACTAGAGCTGAGGGAGAGGCCCACCAGTGGCCTGCTGATAAGGAGGACCTGGGGGTGGGTGGGGATTTGGGAGAAGGTAGCATCACCTGACATCCTTTGTTCTCCAGTGGGTGGAGCCTCCTTTGTTGTAAGTGGAGCTGGACCCTGAAGAGGCAGGACCAGGGAGCCTGAGGGCTGGCCTCTCCCACAAATCAGGAAGCACTGCAGGCTGTGAGTACCCACTAGCTCATGTGGACGCCACCCCAGCCCCAGGTGTGGACCAGGGGGTGCTGAGAGAAGCAGATGCCAGGGACAGAGGTCTGGGGCCTGACCTCCTGCCAGAGCTGCCTCAAAAAACCCTGTCCCAGTGTTACAGGGCAACCCTAATATAAAATGGGTTTGCCTGAGTGGATTCTTACCCGCGCACTGAACGACACTTATAATGCCCCAACTGCAGGCACACACAACAAAGGTTAATAAAGGGTTTTATTTACAAGGGAAGGAAAAATAGCATAGTGAATAACACAAGGGGAAGAGAGGGATACAGATTTGTAAATATCTTACCAATTCCTTGGAGCTGGAACCTAACGGTCTGCTGAGAGCTGACTCCCAAGGAAAAGAGGACCCCCCAAGGCCCACGTGTCTGCTTTTATATTCAGCCTGGCTGCTCAACTCCACCCTCAGGTCCCAGTGATGCGCTCTTCGATAATGACCTTATGGGATTTGTAGTCCTTGGATTTTGTAGGTCTGGAATGGGGGTCAAAGTCCATAACCTATTTGTATAATCCATTCAGGAGGGTCTTTCCCTCTAACAATTCCCCCCAGCATGAGTTCGATCCCCAGCCAGAGAGGGGACCCACATGGCGCAGCAGACCTCTCCTGTCTCACCTGCTGCTCCCTTCAGCAGTGTGTTTCAGTCGGTCTGCCTGTTCTGCTCCCCACTCTGTCTCTGGTGAATTATCTACCCCCCCCACCCACATCTCTGGCCTGTACCCCAGCTCTTGTATGCATAGATAAATCTTAAAAAAAAAAAAAGCATGACTTTAAAAATGAAATGATATAATTTGACAATGGAATAAGTCACATTAAAAACAAAGGTAAGGCGTGCTCATAATGCATCATTCCTGTTTTTTTTTTTTAACCTCTTAATATTATTTATGCTCTGGAGGTTTTTTGCTATGCTCTCGGGTAAAATGCTATATGATCGTGCACGTGGCTTGAAAGAGGGGGCAGTAGGAGTGTTTGCATCAAGCACTATCCGTGAGGGTTTTCACATTGACCCAAAGGTGCTTGGTGCACACGGCCTCCTCAGAAGAGCAGGCCGTTTGCATGTAACACTGAGTTCCATTAGCAGCATCGGTAGGAAAGTGGCAGGTAGGGCAGTTATCAGTTGCAAAGAGGGCAGATTTCAGGGCAGGAGCTGAAGGGAGAAGGAAGGGAAGGTTAGAAGAAAAGACTCAACGTGTCTGCTCAGCTCCTCCTTCCCTGTCCTCCCTCCCCTCCCTCTGCCTCCCCTTTCCTCCTCTAACCTACTCTTGCCCTTCCTTCCTCTATCAGTCAATCGCCTATTTACTGCATTCATTACATAGCTGGAACGCCCCCACCTGTTGCCTTGCCGGGAGAAAACACACCAGAGGTGATACAGAAAGCCGGCCTCAGTTTCTCTCAGCCAATAAAGGGAGACAGAGTTTGAGGAGAAGGAAAGTAGTTTAATTTGTCAGCAAACTGAGGAGGGCAGCAAACTCATGTCTGAAAGATGACTGCCCCGCTCTCTGGCAGAGGGCAGGGGTAAATTTATATGAAGGAGTAAAACCAAAGGGAGCTGGCCAGGGTGGACATGTCCTTTTGATGCAGGCATAGAGATTTAGGGTGGGCACCAGCCTGCTTTGATGACTCCTGAGGTTTAACTTCCTTCTTATCCTCTTAGGGATGTACTTCCTTTTCCTTAGAATGCAAGAAGACAAACTTGTTAAAGGTAGCAGATAAGAATGCTTATCTGATGGGGTGAGAAGAGAGACCTGTCCTGTTTCATTGCATCAGAGAGGGGAAATCCCTCCCCTCTGCTCAGTTTTCTATCTCCTTGCAGACACATAGAACCCATTTTGGCCAAGGAGGCTACTTACTGTAGAACTTTCAAAGAGCTGGGAAAGCAGATCTCAAGTTCAATTTAGAAGCTAGAGGTTCCAGAAATTAAATCGATTACTCAGTACTAAAATGTCTTGGGAAGGGCTTAATTTTAGCAATTTAAACTTGGATTTTCTTTAACAAAAAGGAAAATTCTTAAAAATTCTCGGTCCTGCAGTTTCCCTGGTGGCACAGCAGGTTAAGCAATGCACTATGAAGCAAACCGCAGCCACTGCAGCACAAGTTCGATCCCTGCCGCCGGTCAGGGAGGGGACCCACATGGCGCAGCAGACCTCTCCTGCCTCGCCCACTGCTCCCCTCAGCAGTGTGTTTCCGTCTCTACCTGTTCTGGTCCCCGCTCTGTCTCTGGTGACTAATCCTTGCACTGCCCTGGACTCTGGCTTGTACCCCAGCTCTTGTATGCATAAATAAATAAATAAATCTTTTTTTAAAAAAAAATCTTTGGTCCTTCCAAAGAAGTCCCTGTCCCCATACTCAGCTGGTGGCACACTCAACACCATCTGCTTGTTGCCCTCACTTTCCCTCTATAGAATGACTTCAGTGACGCTTCTCGGCTTTTCACTCATTGGCTTCTGGTTACTTTCTGGTCCCAGATCTTAAAGTGCCCACACTTGCCTGGGAATGTCATTATTCCCAGATGTTCTGACTCAGTAGATCTGGAGCCTGCCCCGTTATCTTCAACATGCCCCGCAGGAGGCCTACAGCAGGTGGCATGAGAATGGCATTTTGTAACATGCTTCCTTGTCACTGACAGATCGTGAATTCTTTATTTTTTTTTCCCTCCAGAGAGGTTTCACTCCTGTTGCTCCAGGCCCACTCTCTTGCTTGCCACACCAGCTCAAACAGCTGTTTGAAGCTGCCCCTGTGTTGCATGGTGGGTCCCTGTGAACCAGCTCCAACCACCCCAGCCTCATTAATCAGGTTGGATTCCAGTGGCTGCATTCCTGCGAGGAGGGAGTCAGTTAAAAAAATGGGCCGTCAAAGCTGCTATTCACAGTTACGACACTAGGTGGCGCCACGTCTCCACGTTCTGTTTCAAGCAGTTTGACCTACGTCCTGAAAGTCATTTTTGTTAATGGTTTAAAGCGAATATTTTGTTGCAGCTTTGGTCTGTTTTTCTTCCTTTGTTACCATCATTGATTCATACAGTGACACATAAGGAGTCTGGAAGGGGATAGTATTGCTTTTTCACCATGGGTTTGGGGAATACATATTGGATTAAGTTAAAACATACTTCTAAAGCATCAACAAAGACCAATCAATGACCCAGTCAGACTGGGAAAGGCTGGCCCATACCAACTAGTCTGTAGAGTGGGGGTCATTTTTGTTTTCCCTCTCTGGCCCCTAGAATATTGATTACCTATCCAGTGTTAGGAAAGAAACCTAATATTTCTTTGTCAAGTATTTTGCATGCTACCTCATCAATCCTCGAAATAATCCAGTATTCATTCTCTCTCTCTCTCTCAGACTCAGAGAGCTTTCTCCAAACCCCATGTTTCTTCCACACACCTGTTCATTCACTGATCAAACAATGATAACAGTGGATCTGCCAGCAAGTCTCTGAAACAAATGGATGTCTCCTTGGGCCTCTCCTACACTCGGGAAGGAAATACTAGGTCCCCAGTGGCCAAGTGGTGGACACGGGTGATTCATTTCTTCCACCAAAGATGGAGTAGGTTGGAAAATAAATGAGAAGGAAAGTGAAGTTCTTCCTAGTGAACAGGCAAACACAACACCATCAGCAGCTGATCCCAATGAAGCAGCATAGACGGCCTTTAGCAAGTCAGCCTGGAGGCTCCCGGGCCCAGAAGCCACCTTCTCCATTTACTAAAGGCAGCACCCATACCTCTCACACCTGCAGACTCCTCCTGTGGATCTTTCCCTCAGGCACCAGCTTTAATATCATTTGTGTGCAAAAGAGCTTCTGACATGGTGCAGATATGGGAAAGCTACAGGTCATGGGTCACGCTGCTGCTGAACCCCCCCAGAGGCCCCGGGCCAGCCCAGCTGCAGGAGTCTATTCTCCTAGGAATGCTGCAGCAGCCATGTCTTTAAAATTCTGGTGAAAAATTAATAAAATTAAATTCTGGAGGTAACCTAGCAGACACTGCAAGAAGTGCAGCGGTTATTATTGAGGAGGCAACATGTGGCTGTAAGTAGAGCAGAGGCGGAATGGGCAGGCTGTTTGGTGGCTGGTGGCAACGAGGACAATGGTGAGGGCGGACCCACACACACCAACAGCACAGCAGAGACTACGCTTTGCTCCGAGCCTAATGTCAGTACATGGGGGGTGGCGGTGGCAGTCCATGAGGTCATCGTGCTGTCATCTGTGGGGGAAACACTCTTCATCCTTAGGGACCAGGTCTCTCCACATCCTCCACTAAAACATCCGGCACCTGTGGCTTCTCTAGATGCCCGTCCAATGTCCCTTACTGTTTATTAGCCTTCTGCCTAATCCCTGATTGGATTGTTAGCTCCCTAAGAACCATGGTTTTTGTTCAACCACTGGGGCACTCCTAGAGCATACAGTGGAGACAATCACAGATGTGGACAATCACACTGGTTTTTGTTGGGGATGGTGGTTCTTCGATTTCAATTGCTTAACTTTCTTCAGAGATGGGCAAAAGATGCAGTAAGCCAGATAAGTATACAAAATGAGGATCTCAGGATTTCTCTTCCCTGGCTTCTTGCTTTAGGGTTCTCAGGTTTTAAGAAAATGTAAAGGATCTTGGTCAAAAAATTAAAAATCAGTAACAACCATCCATTCTTCGAATAGAAGGTGAAGGTATCCATTTCCAAAGTTATAACTTGATTCACCTCTACAATGAATAATAATTCCTATTCTAACTACCTCACAGGACTATTCCAAGGCTCAGATAAGATAATGTGTGTATGAGAGCTCTTTGCTGTCGGCAAGCACGATATGGGTGGAAGGTATTATTATCCCTTTAATCTTTCTAGTCTCATAATGGAGAAAATTTTCCAAAGACAAATTGGGAGCTCATCTCGGTCTCTCAGCTGCCTCTTGCTACATGACGTCCATGACAATTAAATGCCGCAGAGGAGTCTGGCTGCATTCAAATAAACAGCAGTGAGATGCATTTGGCAGCCCTCGAGTGCTGGGAAAGACCTGCAGAAGTCCCCTCGGGCCTCTGGGTTCCTGAGCTGGCTGGGACACCATTTTGCATACAAACACCACACGTGCCATGGCAGGTAAAACCCTGATTTCCTGTTTTCTAATCTGAGTCTCTTTCCAGCAATGGCCACTCTGCAGGAGAGAGAGGCTGTTCCCTATGATGGCAGGATGCAACCCCAGAGGGAAGGGGGTGTTCTGCACCGCCCCCCTCCCTGTTGGGACTGAGGGACCACTTCCCCCTCTGTGTGACCATGGTGGCCAATGGCTTCCAGCTGAGTCCCTGCCTGGGCAGAACATCATCTCAGTGAGTCCCTTGTCCGAAACCCTGCACCCTCTCACCTCAGTGACTGGTCAGTGTCAGCAGGTGTGGGATAAAGACCTGGTTCCCCTGCCCTGAGCTGGGCACCTCCAGTGGACAATGCCATCCCCAGAGCTCCCTGAGTCCCTGAGGTCTCTGGGGCCATTTCATTGCCACCCAGCTTCTCCCTTTGCCCAGCACAATCTATATTCGAGTTGTCATATTACTCCCATTTTTCATTTATTTTTAAAAAATATTTTATTTATTTCGGCACACAAGAACTGGGGTACAGGCCAGAGTCACGGGGAGGTGAGAGGATTCACCAGAGACAAGTAGGGAGCAGAACAGTCAGACTGACCGAAACACACTGCTGAGGGGAGCAGCGGGCGAGGCAGGAGAGATCGGCTGTGCCACGTGGGTCCCCTCCGTGGTGGCGGCAGGGATCGAACTTGTGCTGCAGTGGTTGCAGTTTGCTTCATAGTGCATTGCTTAACCCACTGCACCACCGGGGAGGCCCGCATTTTTCATTTATTAATCCTCTTAGATATATCCCCTCCAGGAGGAGACGGGAGGCTCCTGCATGCTGAAACTCTCCCCCAAGAAACTCTCCCCATAACACCCCTTGAGCAGTTTTACTGGTCCACAGAGTTATTGATCCTCTCAGTCCTTGGAGGCCCAGCTGTCCCATGAGTCCATGTTTCCAAGATGGCTGACTTGAATGGAAGCAGCATTCTCTTTTTACCTTAACTTGCCATACAAACATTATTGTCTCAGTCCCGTGAAGAAAGGAGGAAGAGCTAATGTAATGTGCATTTCCCACCAACATAAATCTCCTTTAGCACAGCAGAGTCGCCTTTCCAATATCCATTCCCTCTCGTCCTCACTAACCGAAACCTGATTTTTCTCCCAGGCAGTCATTTTCTCAGCTAAAAAAAAAAAAAAAAAGGATAAAACAAAACCCACACAGCGTCTCTGCACCGGGGAGAGCCTCCTACAGAGTTCTGCTCAGGGGCTAGAAGCAAAAAGTGCTGCTCCCTTATAAAGGCTTTGCCATCTTTCCATGTAGTTCCCTTCTTGACTGGGGCAGGAACGGGAGGCTGGTGACCAGGAGGAGACCCGCATGCTGACTGTGAAAGAAACTGGGAAAGCGTAAACAAGCATTTATCATCTCGTAGTTTCTTTGGGTCAGAGGTTGTGACTGATGCATTCGCTTGGTCACCCAGCCCAAAGGGGTAGACAGTGGAGCAAGTCGCTATGAAAATAAACAGCAGGAGACAGGCGATTAGGAGTCACCTTGGAATCTGCCCACTGCCCTTTACCTTCTGACCCCCAAAACCCACTCCCATCCCACGTGAATTGACACCTCTTTCTCCTGCCTCTAAAACGCCTCACCCCACCGCAGCATTGTGCGCACCTCTGAGCCTTGTCATCTAAACAGAGGCAGGTGTGGGTGAAGCCCTCGGGGGTCTTCCGCAGAGTGGGGCTCTCCAGTTTGGGTCCTCTTCAACCCATGTGTTCTCTCCTGCCAGACGTTTCCGATTCATCACTACCCACGCCTGTGTCAGGAAAAGCAAAATGGAGGATAACTTGGCAACCTGCCGTTTAAATCACTCCCTAGGTCAGTGTGGGTGTGTGAACCTGCACACGTGCTGACCTGAGACAGTGTGTGAAGTGATGCTTTCACCCAACAGGACAGACAAAGGGAAAGGCGCTGCCATGGGAATGTCCAAATAGCATTTTTGTGAGGCAGGGAACAGGGGGATCAAAAATGGGCGCTCCTGAGTGGCTGAGCCAGCAGCTCCAACTGGGGCCCCAAACTCTTCTGCCAGTCTCCCTCCAGCTCTCCAGAGAAGGCACTGCCATGAGGTGGAAGATGCTTGGCAAGTTGGGATGGAGGAAGCGAGCCAGGACCAGGAACAGAAACCGGGAATTTTACAGGGCAGGCTCCTTGTGTGGTTTACTCTCTGAGGAGGTGTCTCTGACTTTTTCAATGCTGACTGAAATGCCTTCTGTGCTCTGCAAAACGAGGAAACAGAAACACTCCTTGGTGAGGATCTCTTCAGCACTGAGCTGTCTGTGACGTCCAGTGATGGCACATCTTTGGCATTTACGTTCATTTCTCAGTACGGCCAGCTAGCACTTTCCTCGTTGCTCTTTTTGAAGTCACACAGAAGGGTCCTCACAGGACTATTCCAGATGCTGATGTAACAACCAGTCCTGAACACCCCTCAGTTGGCTTTGCTGTCTGGGCAGATGTCCCCAGAGAGTCAATCACTCACCCCACATTTTTAAAGTTCATTTTACAAAATTAACATTAATAACCAATTGACACTTTTTTTACCCAATAGAGGCTACCAAGGCAGAATGTCTGGCTCTATGTCCATTTTGTACCCAGGTAGGAGAAATCTAAGAGCCTATAGCCAGTAGCTAGTGTACCACCTTGGCTATTAGCCTCTCTCTGATCTTTCCTGTGGTCCCAATAATTCCACCCTCCTTCTTTAACCCAGCATTTGCAATGAGTCCCAGTTCTAAATGAATTCAGGTTCCAGGGATTTCAGTACATCCAACACTAAGATAGCACCTTATTAGTAATTCTCTGAAGATAGATGTCCCAGTTTTGAGCCCAAATTCTGAAGACAGATGTTACCTTCCACCTGGCCAGCATCTTCCCTAGCACCTTCTTATTCCAGCTTAATCCTTCTTCCTGCAGTTGGGCTTAACAGTTGGGCTCACTTGCTTACTGACATGCTAACTTTTCCAAGGTCAAGATAGATGACCTTTCCACTGTGTCTCTCACTTTTGGACCACCTATGAAAAAATTGACATTCATAGCTGGAAGGGACTTAAATGTCATCTAGTCCAATCATGTGAACATGCCTAGCCTGACAATAAACCAGGGGATTATGCAAACAATTCCTCAGATTTAGAGTTTCCCTTCAGCACGTTGAAGAAGAATGACTTAAAGTCAAACACTTCAAACATTTTCTTTCTAACCCTCAGGGTCAGAGTCACCTTGGAGGTCGAGGGATGCTATTTTTCAGATGTTTTAAGCAGCTGTGTGGCTGAAGAGAAAGGAAGCCTGACCATCATTGTTGGACACACCAAGCGAAGGTTCAGACTGCAAGAGGTAAAAGGATGGAAAAGAGGAATTCTAGAACATTCTTCAGGCTTGGACAACTTGTTTGCCTCCTAATTCAGCCCTGATATGAACCTATCTTTTCAAATACTGCAGACAAGTTTCTTAACTGAACAAAGGAGTAATCAATCTTATGGGATTCAGTCTTTCCATTTTGGGATGATCTAAGAGTCTGTGGTACTGTACTTCTCTAGATGGGCTTTTAAGATGGAGAATATGCTCTTGAGCTCATGATAAAAGAAGGAAGTATGGGGCCTCCCTGGTGGCACAGCGGGTTGAGTGCCACACTGTGAAGCGTCTGCAGCATAGCAGTGTGAGTTCAATCCCTGGCCAGGGAGAGAACCCAAATGGTGCAGCAGACCTCTCCTGCCTTGCCTGCTGCCCCCCTCAGCAGTATACTTCTGTTGATCTGCCTGTTCTGCTCCCCGCTCTCTGTGGTGAATCCTCTCACCTCCTGCAACTCTGGCCTGTACCCCAGCTCCTGTATGCATAAATAAATAAATCTTTTTTTTTAAGAGAAGGTAGTATATGGATAAGCCATGGAGACAAGGTCCCACCTCCACCCAAAGCCCCGAAGTTTCTTTGCTAAGCAACCACTCCCCCAAATAGTACTTCTTGCAGGGTCACTCATGTGCAGTTATAGAGCTGAAGAGGGGTCCTTGACCCAGGCCTGGTCTGCATTTGTCTGAATTTGCACCTTTTCATACCAGCTAGCCCAGAGAACACCCTGAAAGCCTGGCTCCCCAAACATAGGGGAAGTCTGGAGATGGAGCCTTGTGCTTTCTGTAGGCATGGAGAAGTCCACTCTACTGGATCTGGAATTTTCATGAACTATAGCAGACTGGGCTAGCATGGAGTGAGTGGGGGTAGTAATAATTCAAAAGGCATCTCACTGAGAGCTCCAAAGCCTCTGATGCTCTCTGCACCCAAGTTAAGGTCATGCTCGGTAGCCGGGGTCCATATCCTGTAGAGCGAGAAAGGCTCGGAAGTGGGGAACTCAGGTGCTTGGCTAGGGCACCTGCAGATGTATTGAAGCAAGTGGCTTGGAGATAGTTAACCAAGTAGCATGAAATTGCTTAGTTGCTCAACTAGATGTAAATAATCCTGGGAAGGGATGGCACTCAGCCAGGCCTTGTAGAGGAGCTAGGGAGGCAGGTGGGGAAATTGTACAAACTTTGGACAGTCTGTCTCACCTGTCCCTACAGAGCTCAGGTAAGTCCTGATATTTAGGCACTGGAAAGTCCAAGGGGCCCCCTAGCTTGGGGGAGTCTGCGTAGCACAGCCAGACCACGGGATCGATGGGTACACTGAGAATCATAGAACCTACCGGGCAAGGCAATTCCAGAAGAAGAAGGCAGCCTGAAGAATGTACTGCAGCCTTTGAGAAGATTAATGTCTGGACAAGGGGAAACCAATGAATGTAATTTATTTAGACTTTCAAAAAGGCTCTGCACTCATGGCTATTCTCAAAAGTCCCTGTGGAATCTGGGTTTTAAAGGACTAACTTCTTGAGGTTAATACCAACAAAGACACCCACAATTTCCTGCTGCCACCACCACAAAATATGAACAGCCCGTGACTCTTACCTGGTGTAGACTTTCTTAACAGTTTTCCCTCCTCTTGCCCCTCTACCTGTGACCTCTTGCTCTCTCCTTCTGAATTCTGATGTGGATATCATACCCCTTAATAGACTGACCCTCTCAAATAGCAACAGTGTCTTATCCATTTTGTATCCTGTATAGGACTATTAGCAGGATTCCCTCACCTAAGTCAGAGAAGACAGGTAACTTCAGACCTTGTAATGCCAACACCTGGAAAGCAAGCAAGTGCTCTTCAAGTTCAGCGGGGCCAGGTCGGCAGTGTCACACCACTCCCCACTCACCTGGCAGTGCCTACTTCATCCCATGCACAGACCCGAGCCCCAGTCCTCACAGCTGCAGCTGTATTACAGCGCCTCCTGCTGGTCAGATTCTGTAGAACCCGGGCCAGTGGGTGGGGCTCTCCATGTCATTTCCCAGGGTCTCCTCCAGCTTCACCCTTTAATGTGACGCTCTATCCCTTCTGCCCTAGAGTGGGAATGGCTGCCAGATGTGGCCCTTTGCAGGTTCTTCAACACACCCTTCCCTTTTTTCTAATTTATTCTTATTGTTTTCTTTATAAATTGTTTTATTTTTTATTAAGATGCTGTGGGTTTACAGCACTGTCTATGACTGAGTTCACACCTCTTCAGACATACGTTAGCACACCCATCACCAAGGCACCTGTCCATAGTCCTCCACCATAGTCCCCTGGGCCCACTTTGCTCCCCAGAGCTCATCCTTCCCCCTCTGGCCACTTCATTTCTATAGTCAGGTTAATAGGGTTTGTTTTGGTTTCATTTCATCTGTTCCTTTGCTTTGTTGTTTTATATTCCACATATGAGTGAATCATGCAGTATTTGTTTCCCTCCTCCTGACTTATTTTGCTTAGCACAATCCCCTCTAATTCCATTCTTATTATTACAAAATGGCACAAATTTATCTTTTTCTATAGCTGAATAGTATTCCATGGTGTGTATCTTCTTTATTCACTTACCTTTCTTGGGCACTAAGGCGGTTTCCATAGCTTGAAAATATAGATAGTGCTGCAGTGAACACTGGAGTACATATATCCCTTCAAATTAGTGATTTTGCATTCTTCTGTGGATCGATAGAAGTGGAATTGCTGGATCATACAATAGGTCTACTTGCAATATTTTGAAAAATCTTCATAGTGTTTTCCATAGGGGTTGGACTAGACTACATTCCCACCAACAGTGTATGAGGGTTCCTTTCTTGACACATCTTGATAGTTATTGCTCCTATTACTCCTTCTGCCTTCTTTTCCTCATTTCTTCCTATTACTAGTTCCTACTTATCCTTTATATCTCAACTCAAGTGCTTCTCCTCTGAGGATATTTCTCAGTCTGGGTTTATTGCTTTTCCTATGTATTCATTCATTCAACAAATATTTCTTGAGCAGCTATTATGTGTCAGGAATTATGTTAGTAATAGAATAGTGAACAAAACAGACACAATCTGTTCTCACAGAGCACAGCATCTAATGAGGATCATGGACAGTTTTACAAGTGAGTTTAAGTGCCCCTTTCTACCACAGGACCTTTGCATAGGCTATGCCCTCTACTTGGAAATTTTATTCCTTTTTATCTAGTACTCTTTCAGATTTAAAGTCAATTAACTCTCTGGGGATAGATGAAATCCCTTTCCTTTATATTTTTTATCACATTTTTCATTTCTCCATCAAAGCATTTAGCATGATTATAATTTATATTTGTATCATTAGTCATATGTCGCTGAATAATGAGGACACATTCTGAGAAATGCATCATGAGGCAATTTCATTATTGTGTGAATGTCACAGAGTATGACTATATAAACCTGGATGGCATAACTTACCACACCTAGACTATAGGGTATAGCTTATTAGGATGCACCATCATACACTTGGTGTGTCATTGACTGAAATGTCATTGAACGACATCTGAGTGTAGTTGGTCAGTGAGAAACTCTTCTAAAAAGCATGCTTCATCAATGCAGGGTCATGTCTGGTTTGCTGAATCACCCTGGCCCAAGGAGCTCAACAGCAAACGTGGTCTGAAGAAGCACCAGGGAAGGGAACTACCAGTCCCCAACCTGGCTTCAGGGGGTTAGGCAAAGCGGCCCAAGGAAGCAATAAATCAGAGACCCAGAAGGAAGTGTAGCAACTGGGCCAAGAGCAAATGAGTCGCAAACATGTCCAGGCAGCAGTGCAGCTTTGGGGAGACCCTGTAGCTAGAAGGCCAGGAGCTTGCAAGTTGAAGTTTCCCAAGTAGGCTGACTGTTCATCAGGGAGGGGAGTCGGTGATTCATTAGGAAGCAGAAAGAAAAGATTCATCTACTTGTACTAACTTTTTAATCTAACCGTGTTAGAAGGAAATTAAACTCTATTATTATCTAACAAACTGGCTGAAACCAGAGACTCCTTTGTGTCAGGGGGTCACGTGCACACCAAGTCCCTGACGAGTTTCGAGGAGGAGCAGCCGAGGTCCCGTGCAGCTTACATGGTCTATTACAGGACTGTGAGGGTCGTGCTCCTCTGTCTACGCTGACCTTCACGCAGGAGCCTTGCTCAGAGAGGTTCCCGCCAGAAGTCAGACTGAGGGTGATGCTAATAATGTAAGTACAAGTGAACTAGAATTTTCCTCTGAACTGACACTGCCTCAGACAAGCTCTTTGTCAGCCACATTATGAGATAAAAACAATGATTTCATCAGACCTGACAAGAAGGCTGCTAAAGGAACACAAAATTATCACCCAGTCTTTCTGAAATATGGAGTTGCATCTTCTGCTGTTAATGTGGAATCTTGCCTTATTTAAAGCTCTCCTTGTCTTGATCGGAGTAGCTAATGGTGATAGTGCAGATGTATAATTTATAAATGAATAACCAAGCCTTGAACTATCTATGTACGTGTATATATATGTACAAGTATCAGTCTATCTAGTGTTTGCCTACTTATTTGTTGTTGCTTTCTAATTAAGGTGTGCAACCAAGACTGAAAATAGAAGTCAATATCATAGAGATGAGAGTAAGGGAAAGCAGTGTTGAGAGATTGGACAGGAGGACTAAGTGAGCCATATATCTCGAGCTCCATATTTATCCTACAATATAATTATTTATTTTAAGGGTTCTTAACCTGGGGTCTAGAGTAGAATTATCAACAATGCTTTATGTATATGAATACTTTGTGGAGCTGATTGATAACCTTCATGCAGTTCTATACAGGTCTGTTTTAGTAAAAGATAAGCACTGTTAGTACAGCTAATGGTCTACCTCTCCCACTAAACCTGGTCTCTTATTGTCAAAAACTCATCTTTGTGACCATCATCATGGAAGGTACAAATTTATTGACGGAGGCTTTTGCTTAATGCTTACTCTTCCTGCATTGAAATTCAAAGGAACCAGACCACGTGCAGCTAAAACTTGATTCTCTCATGGTGAGAAAATTTTGCCCATTTTATTCCGCACACACTTAGATAACACTCCCTGTACGGAAATACTATTCTAAGTCTTTCAGCCATATTAGCTCAGTCTGTCCTGGACATCACACCCAGGAGGAAGATCCTATCACTGTTTGATCTTCAGACGGTGAAGGGAGGTGCAGAGGGGCTAGGTGGCTTGCTGGTTAGTGTCAGAGACAGGACTCAAACCTAGACCAGCGGGCTACTCTATTGGTGCTGCGGCCAACGCATGGTGGTAAGACCTCGTGGTGGCTCATGTGGACAAGGGGTCAGTGTCAGCAGGAGGTGTGAAAGCAGAGACACCTGCCACAACCTCCCTGACTCCTTGGCAAAGAATGTCTTTCAAAAATGAGGAGGGCCAAGAAGAGTCAGAGCCAGAGGGTTTGTGTTTACATAGCTGCACATGCCAGGGCTGGAGGGCGTAGCTCCGCTTTACAAGACAGAAAACAGCTCGCAACGTTGTGAGATTATATTGAATGTTTTATTGCAGGAATCCTCAACCATAGAGACAAAGAACATCTATGTATCTGTCACTCAGTGCCAACAATTGTCAACATGAGGCCAGTCTGTACCCTTCTCCCATTTTTCGATTTTTAAGTAAATTCCTGACATCGTGCAATTGCATAATGGGAATTTAAAATATTGCATTATGAAAAATAAATGAATTAATTAAACGCTGCATTATGTATGTAGAAACTGTCTAGAATCAAATCAGGAGACTTGAGTTTGGTTTTGTCTCTATAATTGTTCAAGTAAGTCCTTGGGTAATAGCTTCTCTGAGCCTCAGTTACAAAATCTGTAAATAATTGATCATAATGCTCATTTCACCATGTGGTTTAAAGACTAGTTAAGTCTGTGGCAGTGATTTTTACATTGGAAAGGCCTGATTGAACCTCCTCAGGATGTTGCTTTTGTCTTGCTCCACCACGAGGACTGTGGTGGTTAATCTTATGGGTCAATTTGACCAGGTCTTGGTGACCACTCACTTGGTCAAACACGAGTCTAGGCGTTGTAGTAAAGGTATTTTTAGATATAATTGTAAGGTCGGCGGCAGATAGAATAAGGCAAAGAGACAGAAATGAAAGGAAAGAAACGCTTTATTTGTGCCCCTGGGTGAAATTCACAGATCTCAAGCAGGGAGTCTGGGAAAGACAAGCCCAGTGTACAGGCCAGGGGTTTTTTATATACCCCCTTTCTGCCAGGCCTGAGTGGAAAAATACCAGTGAGTCACATGTTGCCCTGCAATCAGAGGCAAAATAAAGGTACCAGAGAATCATATGCCCCCTCTTGGCTAGGGGTCGTTATTTGCTCTGGGTTACTATTTCACCTGGGAAGCGGCTACCAGGCGCCAGCTTATCTTGTCATTGCCTGCTGGCTGTCTTCGGCATGCCCCCTTCTCAGAACTGCTGCCCAGTGGGAAGCCTGGGTGAGGGGCCTGGGTGACCTTTCAGTAATTAACATTTACAATTTGATGACTTTAAACAGATGATCATCCATAATTTGAGTGGGCTTCATCCAATCAGTTGAGTCTTCAGAGCAAAGACTGAGGTTTCCCAAAAAAGAAGGAATTCTGCTTCCAGATTGCAGCACAGAAATTCTGCCTGAGTTTTCAGTCTTTGGACTCAAAATGGCAACACGATTACAATTTACTCAAATATCCAGTCTGCCACTTGCCTATGTATGGGTTTGGGATTGCCAGCCTCCACAGTCATGTCTGGCTTCAAATTAGAATTAACCTCTGGGTGTCAGCAAAAGGTGACAGAGGGTGGAGGGAGAAAGAGATTGAGGTATTTATTCCCATGACACTCGACTGCTCCGCTGATGTGATCCCTTCCACTCCCCAGGCTCAGAACTGCTTTCTCCCCTCCAGTCCCCACCAGGAGATGGGGTAATGATGCTCTCCCCATCTTGTTCCCTACCCTGGGCACTATCCCTGTGGTCTCCTCACACCGTACCCGCACCTTGGCAAATAGTCCTTTTATCAAGCTCTCATCATTTGCCCGGTTTGAACATGCCATCTGTTTCCTACTGGGAATCCAAGTGAGTTAGATTCTAGAGAAAAAAAAATTTAGCAAAGCATCCACACTACAGATGTGGATTAAACACATTCACTAGAGTTCCACTAGGAAAACATCAAGTGCTCATTGGTATCACTTTCCCCGAGTACCTGAGCTGACACGGGCCAGCTCTCCAGTTCTTTGGGAAATCAGTTGGTGCTTCCTCCATGTCCTCCATGCCCACCTTTTCCAAAGACTATTGCTTCTGGGAGCTGGACTCTCCCAGCTTCCTCAAGTCTGCTCTTGAACCCCTCCAGACTCTTGGCAGGAGGAAAGCCAGCTCCTCCCCTTCCCCACAATATCCTTTCATCTCCTTTTAACACCTACATTTCCTTTCCCTCCCCTCTGCCCTCTGGTTCTTATCCCCTCCGGCACCACTAGCCTACAGTCTCTGAAGGTGGGCTCCATTCAGAATAGCAGCACCCTATCAGCGCTTGACCCCCTCCCCAGCCCACACAGGCATGGGACCACAACCTGGGTTATTTAAACTGCTCTTGTCGGGGCCTCCCTGGTGGCACAGTGGGTTAAGCAACGCACTATGAATCAAACCACAGCCACTGCAGCACAAGTTCAATCCCTGCCACCAGCCAGGGAGAGGACCCAAATGGCGCAGCAGACCTCTCCTGCCTCGCCCTCTGCTCCCCTCAGCAGTGTGTTTCAGTCGTTCTGCCTGTTCTACTCCCCACTCTGTCTCTGGTGGATCCTCTCACCGCCCACGCCTTTGGCCAGTACCCCAGCTCTTATATCCATAAATAAATAACTCTTTAAAAAAGAAGAAGAGGGCCTCCCTGGTGGTGCAGTGGGTTAAGCAACGCACTATGAGGCAAACCACAGCCACTGCAGCACGAGTTCGATCCCTGCCGCTGGCTGGGGAGGGGACCCACCTGGCGTAGCAGACCTCTCCTGCCTCGCCCGCTGCTGCCCTCAGCAGTGTGTTTCAGTCGGTCTGCCTTTTCTGCTCCCCACTCTGTCTCTGGTGAATCCTCTCACCTCCCGTGACTCTGGCCTGTACCCAGGCTCTTGTGTGCATAAATAAATAGATCTTTAAAAAAAATAAATAAACTGCTCTTGTCACTTGTCTTTGAACACCTTGGAGACACCAGTTTGGGGCTATATGGTTAATTTCCACCCAGAGCTAATTGGATACCACATAACTCCCACCACTGTAAATATTTATAACAATGCTCCAAATATTAGCAGTATGTTTTGAAAAATACATCCAATTTTACAAGGAATCTGATGTTATATTCAAGTTAGCCTTTTCTTCCTTGGCAGTTTGCTTTAGAAGCAAGGCTGGAGAACAACCTTTCTTATTTACAAAAATAATAATAATAATAAAGCAAAAATAAAACCTTGACCTCTCTCACCAACCCAACAGCATGTGGAAATTAGCTTTAAATTATTAAAATTGCTAATAAACTACAAAACTTCCTTTCTGCCCTGTTATAGCAAGGTGTCCATTTTAACAAGATAGTGATACAAAGTAGCAATTTTGATGTGCCCCTGATTTCATCAAAATGGTATTATGTGTGAGTGGGTGAGTAGTCTTAAGAAAAATTCAAAGACTGAAAAGGACAAAACAACCAAAAAGGACAAACGCTGTTTGAAAGCAACTGAAGTGGCCTTCAGGATGGGGGAGGGGATGCAGCATTAAGCAAACACCTTGTCCCAAATCTTCCTGGAAATAGCTGAGAGTCACACACCATTTCTGCTTTTGAAGTTTATAACTCAGGCGTTAATAGCCCGTGGACTTGAATATTATCAACCTCAGAGTCATCAGTCATCAGTCAGCTGGGGCCTCTCTGACATTCCCCCACTCAAACCTCCATCACCTTGAAATAGGGAACCTTTCCCAATCAAAGCTGTTCAGCTCCTGTGGCCAGGGAAGGGTTTCCTATTCAGTACTGGTCAGAAGTCGGTTGGGACAGGGAGCTTTTTGCTTCAGCAGAAGTTGGACTATAGCAGATCCTTGATCTCACAAAAGCATCATGTTATCTGCCCAGATCATTACAGGGAAAGAGAATTTACATTTTTCTTGGAAAATAATAGTTAAGGCCCACTGAGAGAAGACTTACTAAGGGGAGGACTCTAGCCTGAAAGCTTGAGAAACAGCAGCTTCACCAAAATCCCCCCTACTCTAGGCTTCTGACAATTTTTTGGTTTTTTTAATAGAGGTGACTGGTTCACAATACTGTATGTGACTCAGGGTGTAGATTCACACCCTCTGGTGTATGTGATCACATACGCCTACCACCTAGCACCCTCAGTCCTCTACTCTAGTCCTTTATGTCCCCTCCACCCCTTATTCTCCACCTTCTCCTTCTCCCTCTAGTAGCTTCAATTCTACAGTCGAATCTCTAGGGTTTATCATTAGTTTGGTTTTGTCTGACCCTTTGTTATGTTTCTCCTATCAGTGAAAACTTCCTATATTTGTCTTTCTCCTGACTTACTTCCCTTGGTATAACCCCTTCCTGTCCCATCCATGTTGTTGCAAATGGCAAGAGTTCATCTTTTTACATGGCTCAGTAGTATTCCACTATGTGGCTATATCACAATATCTTAATATGGGAAACAGTAGGGAGGAGTCAAACTCTAAGAGAATGAAATTCACCCGGTTTCCCTTCTCCCAGCTTTGAGCATGCCACGTCTCTAAAATGGCTCCCAAGTTCAAGTGAGGACATGCTCCTGTTTCTAGGTTCAGCTGAGACAGTTCTTCCCAAGCCTGCTGCAGTTAAATCAGGACTCCTAGTTCCATGGTTGCTTCCCACTACAGTCTGTCTCACATTAGCAGGAAGGATTTTCTTAAGACTGTCACTCCTCTGCTCATAGACCCTCAGGGGGTCCCCATCTCACTCAGGGTAACATCCCAGCTCTTCATGGAGACCTACAAGGCACCCTATGACATGTTGCCCCATTCTCACTCCTCCTGTCTCTTTAAGCTCATCCACTCCAGCACACTGACATCAAACATACTAAGCACACACAGACCACAGGACCATTGCACCTTGCTTCCAATAGGGCACAACTTCAGGAGCTCAAATTTTACAACCAAGATCAGGTAAGTGGTACAGGTTTGACTTGGAAGACGGTGGACCTAATCTAGCAGTACCCATGGCAACGGAGTCTCCATCTCTCCTTCCTTTATCTTCTATCTGTGACCTCTGTTTTGCTCAGGGCCCACATAGTCACAAAGTCAGCCCCCACTCATTGGTTTCCATCAGAAATTCACTCTATGGCTTTGAATAATTTTAGTGATGCTGAATCCTATTATGCTGCACATATCTCCCACTAACTTTTTAGCTTATTCATCCTTGTTTCTTACTCTTCTGTTCCCCTCCCTAAGACAAGATAAACACATCAAGTTTATTCTCATCTTTTCTTATGCAGAATAACTTTGACTCTTTCTTGAAACCTTGGCCCAGGAGAACAGCTATGCTTCAAAGGAATGACTATACAGGTGAGCTTATCAAGGCATTTTTCTCAAAAAGGCATCTCTCTTCCTACAATAAATTCTTGTACCCGTCACTATGGGGATAGCATTTCTTTCATCTCATTGTGCCTGGGAATCACAACTGAGTAGAGTAAGGCATCTATTACACACACCATCTCCTAACCTGGACCCCGGGTGCTCATGGTTGAGTTTTGCAATAAAAGAGGAAGTCAAATCTCATAGAGCTTTTTCATCATTGTCTCCACAGGGCTCTGAGAACACTAGACACACTATAATGTTCCAGAAACTCCACGATGGTAGGAGATAATGCTAGGGCCTCATGACAACTTCCTTGCTCAGATAACTAGACCTTCAAGTCAGACATCAACTGGTGGCAGCCACGGGAGTGACCTAGGTGGAGATTCCATGCCTAGATGTTGCTTTTGGATTTGGCCAAAGCTAGCAACATCTAAGCAACAGGAAAAAGAAGACTAGCAGGCCCCACTGTGTGACTAATATAACAAATTCTTGGAATTCATGTGTGACACTCTTACCTCCAGGGCGCCTGAGATGCTCTGGGAGGAATATGAGCATTAAAAAGATTAACTGCCCTAGATTTTCAGCAGAGGTGACAGATCAGGGGCCTCTGTCAGATTTCTGTAATGAATGGGAAATAATCCATAAAACAAAACATGTGCTTTGTGAATTTGTCTTCTGTGACACATAGCTGTGTGACTTGTCTTACTCAAGGTTATTTAAGAATAACTTCCAAGTTATTGGAAGTGGAGGAAAGAGAGCTCGGTTGTCCTGGCCCAGCCCTCTTCTCTGCTGGGCTCTCCTTTTCTCCTCCCTCTCTGGGGACACAGACATGGAGACAAAGGTTTTGTTTTTTCTGACCCAGGAAGAAGCAATTCCATTTCTGATTTAAGATACTCCTGAATTTCCATGACTAAGCCTGAAATCCCCCATTGTTCTTTCTAGGCAACTCTATTGCTATGGGTGAACCAAAATCTTGAGATATATGGGTAAAGGATGCTAGAGGCTCCTTCTGTAAGTCTAGAGTTCTGTTCTGAGATTTATAGAATCAGTGGTTTTACAGCCTGCTAAATCATATAATTATTTTAACCAAGTGTGAGCTAGAGCTCTTTCTCCACCTGCTCCACACTCACCCGCATGACCATCAATACCCTTCTAATCTCTTTAGGTTGTAAGTAGATAAACCACAAATGGAGAGAGATAAGAAATATACTGGAGGAGAGTGAGAGTTTAGTGCTGCTGTAAGCTCAATGTCAATATTAATTTGTTTCCTCTAATGACCTGCCTGGAAACAGGCTCAGAGTGTAAAATAAAGTTTGTGCTTGTGGGTATAATTCTTGAGTACCAGGTGACCTTTTCTTTCTGTACCTGATTCTCTCCTGGAGTTCAGGGTGTTCTGAGTATGCAGGTTGACCTCCTCACAGAGACTATCTGGGCCATCTTCCTCCTCACCCTCCCTACCGTACGGCAAAGTAAGAAAGTCCTAATCAACCTTATAAAGAATGGATGTCTGGACATCAGCGTCCTTTCTTCCTCCCAAAACTGAACTGTAAATATTTCTCTGGTCCATCTTCCTTACCTGCCTTCTCTTCTTTATACCAAATTTCTATGGATCTTCTCTTTTGGAGCTTATTTTTATTTTTTATTATGATTTTTAATTGGTTTATAACACTGTGTATAATTTAAAAATATAGAATCCTACCTCTTCGGGTATATGTCCCCACACCCATTACCAAGGATCCCGAAGTCCTCCCCCATAGTACACTGGGCGGTCCCCCTTTCGTTTTCTCTTTCTCCCTCTCCTTCCAGTAACTTCTATTCTAGCAGTCAGATCTCTAGTGTTTATTACTGGCTTAGTGTTGTCTGACTCTGTCTTTTTTCTATATATGCCATATATGAGTTACACCATCCAGTATTTGTTTTTCTTCTGCTGGCTTATTTCACCTCTGCAGATTTATCCATGTTGTTGAAAGTGGCAAGAGTTTATCTTATTTTTTGTTTTTGTTTTTGTTATAGGTGAGTAGTATTCCATTGTGTGTCTACCACATCGTTTTAACACACTCATCTCTCCTTGGCACTCAAGATGCTTCCATAACTTGGCTATTGTAAATAGTTTTGCAATGAACATAGGGATGTATCTATCCCTAGGAGTTAGTGTTTGGTATTCTTTACGTAGATACCTAGGATTGGGATTGCTGGATCCTATGATAGGTCTATTTTTAATATTTTGACCAGCATCAATTTCTGTAGTTTTTCCTTCACAGTATGCATCATTTTGTTTTTAATCTTTTTTAATCCTATCTTCTCTATCTCCCTCATACAAACAGACAAACAGTAAAAATACCTATACCCAATATTCACCTGTTTGAGTTCTTTCTACTTATGGTTATATACTCACTTCATTTTCTACTACTCTGTGATAAGAACGTAGGCATTACTTTACTACAAAGCAATAGTAATTAAAACAGCCTGGTACTGGTATAAAGACAGACACACAGACCAATGGAACCGTATAGAAAGCACAGAAGTAAA